>PVJX010049685.1:0-10957 GCA_004027295.1 Dolichotis patagonum
GGAAAGAAGGTGGTGGGGGATGGAAGGTGAGGGGAAGGGAAGGTGACAGGGTGGGGGAGGGACGGTGGTGGGAGATGGCTGCACCATTAAACCCTGTCATTGGGGCAGGGGTGCAGGAAGGGGGTCCGGGCAGTGTCCAGACAGGTGGGGTCCACGTAGAGAAGGCAGATGCGACCCCGCTGGCTCCCTCGCTGAGATCATCAGCATGGGGCGGGAAGTACCCGGCTCACTGCTGGAGAGCTTGAGAGTAGAGCTCAAAACGGGCTGATATAGCAGCATCCCCCACACCCAGTCCCCCAGGGCAGAGGTTGGACACGTGCCTGGTCCCCCGGGGGCAGCACTGTCTCCCCCTGTCCCCACAGAGGACTCTGCATGCAGCGGGCGGCTGGACTGCCCACGGCCTCCATCCAGAGTCTGAGCCTGTGGTCCTCTCGGCCTTTCGTGGAGAAGCTGACCAGAAGGTACTGGTCTGCAGGTCCTGCGGTCCTGGGCATGCTGGAGACCGGCCCTGGAGGACTTGGATCCCAGCACCTGGGGAAGGGAGCCCCTGGGAAGCAGACGGGAAGTTGATGGGGGAGGAAGTTCAGAATGATGAACCCCGACCTAGAGTTATGTTGCTTTGCTTGTCCTGGGGATTGAATCCAGAGCCCCCTGAATCCTCCCCCAAGCTACGTCCCCAGCTTTCGTTTTATTTTTTATTTTGAGGCAGGGTCTTGTTTAGTTGCAAAATTGCCAAGCTGAGCTCAAAGTTGTGACCCTCCTGCCTCAGCCTCCCAAAGTGCTGGATTACAGGTGTTTTCACACAACACACACGTAAATTCTCGAATGTAAAAAGAAACCTGTAATGTAGCCATAACATTGAAGACAGTAGCAATGCATCTGGAACCGGGCACCAGGGAGATGTTGTCAGCACCTCCTCGACAGCATGAGGGCTCCACACAGCGCCCACAGGGGACAGTCCTGGTACCTGGCTCTCCTGGCAGCTGTGTGATTGGATGAGACGGATCAGGAGAATCCTTCGGGGCCAAGCCAGAGCTGCACACGCGGGAGCCAGTGTCCTCTGCCCGTCGTCATTAAATCGGCTGGGAGCACTTTCAGCTCGAGCCCAGAAGCCCTGCGGAAGATTGGCCCCGACACTGTCCCCATAACAGCAGCTCAGAGTCTGGCCACGGACTTTAGGGACACCTCAGTGACACGGGCGAGGGAACTGCCCTCTGCCCTTCCCGTGCTGGCTGCGCACTCTAGCACTGACTCCTGGGAACACGGACCCTGCGTCCTGCCCGTCTCCTCCTGATTGCCAGATACCGCTGTGGCTCCAGACCTCACATCTGAGTTCCAAGCAGGAAGACGGCAAAGGACAAGGTGGCAGATGGCTTTCTTCTGGCAACGTTCCTGGAGGGACCTTCTCCCCTTGAGCCTCTGCCCCCTCACCTCTGCTGAGCAGAAGTGTGCCGTGCCAGTCACCAGAGGGTTCCTCGGCCTCATTCAGATGGAGATCACAGGTTGGCAGAGTGCAGCTCTACAGCAGCCCGGTCATCGTCACAAGTGACACCACTGGACAGTGCTGGTCATCAGCCCTGGTCTCTGCTGGTCTCCTCGGGTCTTCATCAGTTGCTGCTGGGCTCTGCCCTGGATCACAGGCCGTAGGGTTCCCCGCTCTTTGTAATGAGACCCGCTGTTGCGGTGAGGGGCTGCAAGGGGAACAGTTACATACAGGACACATGATTCATAGTATTATTTATAGTGGCCACCCAGAGAGCCAACTACAGAGAAAGTGCAGAAAGTCTGTCCACACCCTAAAGACCTAGAGAATCCAGCCAAGGGCCTGGATCCCACGGCAATGTCCCGCATGAGTCCACCTGGAGGCCTAGAGCCCGTGACAATGACTCACGCAAGTCTATTTCACGGATCTGCACTGGGAAGGCCCAGAGCTCAGCGGTGGAAACCAGAAGCTCTGCGCCAGCGGGGTGAAGGGCCTGTGCCCATAGGTTGAGGGTCTGCACTGCAGCCAGGAAGCAAAGCTCAATGTAAGAACCAAGGCTCCCCCAAAAAGTACCACAGCCATCCTCAGCGGCAACAAGGTCCCGAGCTCCTCGGATGAGAACAGCTGAGTTCGTATCAGGGAAGAAGCTGACAAGCTCCTCCAGGCGCGCCCACGGCAGCAGGAGAGCCATCAACGCCACCCTTCCTCTGCAGGTCCCCTTTTTATCTTGGCAGCAGTCCTCGGGTGCTGCCCACACTCGGCACCACGCCGATTCGGTTCAGCTCGTGTCACAAGTGGACGGTCCGTTGTCAGCCCACCGCACCACACTGCCTGTGCTTCCCGAGACAGTAACCTTCAATAGGTTTACAGGACTTCTGAGCCTACAGTGCTACTAGAGAAATGAAGCACAAACAGGTTTACAGCGTTTACGGAGCGAGGTCTTATGGGTATCCGCGCTGCACCCAGGGACATGAGGGCGCCGTCTCAGCTAACCCAGGGAGCGTGACCCAGGGAGGCCTGCTTATATGGCGCCCCACGGGGTGGGGACTGTAGCCGGCAGCAGGAGCACACCCTCTGCTGGCTGCCAGGGGGAGAGGAGAAGGGTCAAGCTGCTCCGTCCCTGTCCCTGTGCGTGTGACCTCACTGTGCAGGAGGCCGGAAGGCGCATCGCTTCTCTGCGCAGAACCAGGGCTGTCTCCTTTCTGGAAAGGATGTGGAGACAGCGCCCGTGCCTGCCAGTGTGCAGCCCTGTGCTGGCCTCACCCGCTGGGAAGAGCGTCTAACGCCCACGCTGAGGACAGAGAGATCAAGAGCGAGGCCGAAGTCCTCCCAGACTGCACCACTGATGGGTGACCTCCTAGTCTGACCCTGGTTATCGGTGTATTAATCAATGATTTGAAATTTGTTATCGAGGCATTTTTATGGCACTGATTTTGAAGCACACTTAGAACAACTGCTATAAATCCTTCCAGACAGTTCCAGCGCCTGACTCCCCTCACTGTTACCCGCACTGGATCATTATGCCCGCGCTACTTGGTCCCTGCCGGGCTCGTCTGTGGGGGCAGAAGCAGCTCCAAGCCACATATTGTGATCAAGACGACCTGGGGCAAGGCGAGAAGCCACAGGCCTGGGTCCCCTCGTGTCGCTAGGTGGAGGGTAGGAAGATGTGAAGCTTACTGCCACCGCTGTGTCGGAACTGTCCCCTGGCGGATGGTCACGGAGCAGGGCTGGAGCGGCTGGAGCCTGGCTGAGGTCCCCGCCACCCACGGATTGCATGTCCTCTGCGGCCCACTGGGTTACTGAGCAGGCCCCAAGCTCTTCTCCGTCCCTGCTTGGTACCCTTTCCCACTTCCTGGGCTGGAGGAAGCACGTTCTCTGGGATTTGTTTTCCCTCGCGGCATGGCAGAGCCTGTGGGTACAGGTCTCTCTGACGCGGAGTCCCGGGCTACGGGAGGTGAAAAGAAAACAAAAATCATCATATTATCAATCCTGCAGTCCTGGACTCTCTGGCCAGTCTGGCCTCATCTACCCACCCTTTGGAGCCCTTTTATGATTGCTGATTGACTAATTTCGAGGTCACTTAGTTATTTCAGAAGAGGGCTAAGGAAGCCTGTGCATTTATTCCAACACTGAAACCTTGAGTCCTCTTTTAATCAAACTCTCTCTCATCACTAAATGCCCAAAATACACATCCATCCACAGGGACTGCTTGGCCTCTGGGGGGTGGGGCGCCACATATCGGGTGTGGCATCTGTCAGGTACTCAACAAGAGAAGTGGTTAGAGCAGGCTCGGTGTGATGGACCCAGCCAGCCTCCCTTGTGGAGCCCAGGGAGGAGCATCCCAGTGACCAAGGACAGCGTCCAGCCTGCCAACACGACTCACCCAGGGTACCTGTCCCTTCCGTGTCCCTTCTGCAGTGGGTGGCTCTAGTGACCGATGACATGTCTGCATGCTTATTCTCCAGGTCCACCCACGTGCCTGTTGGACCCCAGCCTTCCCCTCTTTTTATCTCCAGACCCCTGACTGACCGGAGAGGCTTGGTCAGTGCCTGCAGAGTTTCTCGGTCTCCACCCCCCACACAGACCTTCAGATCATTTCCCAACTGGAGCCGGGTAGTATTCCCAAGGGAAGACGACGCTGCCTCCAACGTCCACAGGGTCCCCCCGTGCTGTCTCTGCAGTAGAGGCTGGGGAGTGAATCGCATACCTCTGACCTTCTCGGGTGTCTCCAGTACACTCCACATCTTTAGTCTCCTAAAATTTTTACTGAAATTCCATGCCCCTAAATCTCTAGAATTTGCCTCCCAGATTAAGGTAAATTACGGGGGCGCCCAGCATGTTTGCGGTCTGTGCACCAGGTCAGATCACCAGTGTGCCCCAGAGCAGCAGGCTCAGCGCCCCTGAGGCTCACACCGACGCGGGCGCTGACCGTCCCGGTGGCAGCGCAGACAGGGGTGCCCTGGTCCTTGCCATGTAGGAGCTCTCTCAGCTCGTGCGTCCAATGGTACCCCAGGGGCGCCCCGGCTGACGTCAGATGAGAATCAGCATCCAGGAATCCTCCAGAGTCTGCATATTTCCTTCTCCCCATGTCAGATAAGCAGACCTGAGTCCTTCTGCGGGGAGGAATACAGAATATTCCTAGTATGAATTCTAGTACTGTTATGAGAGCTTTCCTCGCGGAAACGTGGCTTCCGGTCAGTGAACTCCGGGTCAGTGGACTCCGTGGACCGGCTTAGAGCCGAACTCCAGGCGAGGAATTGCGTTTTTCCCTTGCAGCCTCTGATCTCCGCCCGCTCCTCCCCACTTCTCGATTCGCCTGCGGGGAACGATCAGTACCCTCGTTGGCTGTGACCTCTTGAGCCCCGTGGAACATCATGCTCTATTAGCTGCCCCCACAGACACAGGGGGAGAGACCCAGGCCGCCTTCCTGATCTCCCGCGTGCGAGCATCGTCCACCTGCCCCTGAGAGCCAAGGTCTTCGCTTAGACCCTGCCGAGTCCTCTTCAGAAATGAAGCGGTCGGGGCCAATGCCGAGCAAGACAGACATCGCAGGGTGAGCGTCCGCATGGGTGGAGTCTTTGCACCAGTACCGCTGGGAAGGGGAAAGCTGTCTCTCCTTACTCAGAAGGTTCCAGACTGGCAGACTGAGACTCCCTGACCCAGGCCCTGAGTTTGGTGTAGAAAACCTACTTGAGGGCTTCCCTTTGTAACAGTGCTAAAGATCTTGAAGCTGTCCATACCAGATGCCAAGTTGAATTTGAATTGCAGGTAAACAAAAAATAATGTTTTCACCTAAGCATGCCCCATAAAATATTTAGAACATAAATTAAAAATTACCCCTATATGTCTGAAATCCAGATGTAACTGTTTTTTCCTCTTCCTCGCCCCTCTTTCTACCTCACTCTAATACTTTTCCACGGCCGCTGCAGCCCAGCACCCGTGTCCTCCAGTCCCATCCCAGGACCCAGCGGGACCAGCAGGGTGCCAGCTATGCAGAAATCCAGCAGCCTCTGGGTCACATGGACCATGATGCCCAGGGCTGGAACCGTGCTGCTGGCCAGTGGAAGCCCTCTGGCCTCTGTCCCACCCCACAGATCAATAGAAGCCCACTGCTCCCTTTGCTTGCGGGGCAGCCTGGTTCCTTGGGCGGTGCCGGCTCACTTCAGCTGCAGACCCCAGGTAAAGACATCAGCGTGTGTGTCTCAGCCTCATTTCTATCGTCTCCAGGTCCGGTGTCAGCTCCTGCCTGCCAGTGAGCTACAGGACCCAGGAGGTGGTGGGCAGGTGACCGAGGGCCTTGCCTGGACCTGCCTTCAAGAAGGAGGCCAGCGCATCCAGACTCCACGACTCGCTCTTGGTGGACCAGGGTCCTCCTCTCCCATGGGGCCCCCATCTGGGAACAGAGATGAGGCTAAGCCCAAGGGGACCCCTGGGGGGCCTGGCCTGGCTGTCATCCATGGTGAGCTTCCTGCCAGCATGAGGGACGGAATGACCCCGGGTTCCTGTCGCACCTGCACCTGAGTCCCAGCAGAGGCCAGGCTTCAGTAAGATGGAAGCAGGAAGGGGCCCTCTGCTGCCCTCTGCAGGCTGCTGAGCCACACAGCCGTGAGAAGCAGAAAGTATCTCAAGCAGGTGAACCAGAAGAGGAGGTCAAAGGGCAGGCCAAAAAGTTAGAGGGTCAGGGGGACCACAGGAGGCCCACGGGGGAGCCCTGAGATGCTGGGAAGCAGAAACTCAGAGGTCCCAAACATATTCTCTGTCGTGCAACGTTGCTTGCGTAAACTTTCAATGCGTCCACCTATGTCCCGTCCTGGAAACACTGCTGACCTGGTCATTTCTCGTCTCTGGGAAACGATGCCCAACACCAACAGCCTAAGGAGGAGAGGCGCATTTTAACCTCGGCGTCACCTACCCACTGTGATGGCCGGATTCCAGTTTTACCGCAGATGGTTCTCATCCGTTTGAAACACTAACACACCAGTACCTGACACACGCGCAGGACAGGGAGGATTCTTTGCATCATACTTGCACCTTTCTGTCATTGCGAGATTGTTTTGATAACTTAGAGTGTTGCTGAATTTAGAATTTTGGGTCAGTCACTCTCCACGGTCAGTGGGAGCGCAGGCTGGTGCAGCCACTGTGGAAATCAGTGTCCCATTCTACCCAGCTTTTCCCCTTCCCAGGAGAATTAAAAACACCCTACCACAGTGGTGTACGTGCACCCACATTTACAGCAGCACAGTTTATAACAGCCAGATCTTGGAAACAACCTATCAACTGAGGAATGGATTAAAAAGATGTGGTATTTTTATACAATGGAGTACTACTCAGACATACAGAAGGATAAACAGGAGACTTTTACACATAAGTGGATGCAATTTGAGAACATGCTCATTAGTGAAATAAATCAGACGCACGTGTGTAAACATCATATGGTTTCATTATATGAGAAGCTGAAAGAAGCAAATATGTATATGTGTATAAATATGTAATAGTTAAGATAGTTGCACTGCTGATTTCTCCAAGTTCACTGAAGAGAGATTCCCGCTGGTATTGTTTGGAAAACTGAATGCAGATGTCTTTGCTCTGGGTGAATGATTTGGGGATGACAATGTGCAATGTATGGACCATTGTTGTCCCCTAATGTGTTTTGAAATTTTTAGGGGTTTTTTCTTTCTTTCTCTTTTTATTCTTGAAATAAAATGGATTTGGGAGGGGAGAAAAGAATTTTTGGTGGAGGATATAGCTCAGCAGCATGAGCACCTGCCTGGAAAGTGCCCGGTCCTGAGTTCAATTCCTGGTACCCCCCCAAAAAAGAATTTAGAATTTTATCTTAAAGTTGCATGCCCAGCAATTCCAATTTTAGGATTTTAGCCTTCATGTGTTGATATAAGTATGTACAAACAATAATAGGTACAAACAATCTGTATAATGGTATTAGAAATATGTATGTCAGTATTTAAAGTTGCAATAATATTTATGGTGGAATTATTTAACATGGCAAATAAAAGTTAACTGTCATCACTGGGAGACTGGACGGTAATTATGGTAATTCCTAGCATGGACAGTCATTCAAAAGGGTGAAGCAGGGGTACACTAACAGGTGAGTGTTTACCAAGCGTCGCCACAAGGTGGGTCTCCGTGCCTCGCGTGGACCTATTCTGTGGCTCGTATTACTGCCCCCTCCTGCAGAGGGCAGTGCTGAGCAGGGGCAGGTTGGAAACAAGCCCAGGACGCAAGCTGGTGGACGAGCAGATTTTCCAACTCCTGCAGTTGGTTGCAGTCTTCGAGCTTAAACACGCATGTGCGTGCACACACACACACACACACAGACACGTACGCACAGAATACACAAGACGTTATTCATGACTGTTCTTAGGAATGGGGTTGGGAGTAGGAATAAACTTGACGCTTTGGGGTTTTATTCCTCATGTACAGTACCACATAGCTTTATCCTGTATCACCATGCATGGGTTTTATACATTTTTTAAACCATTAGCTTAGCCCGAAGTACTAAGACTACCCGCCCTCAAGGAACTTAGAATCCCAGTGCCGACAGTTAGGGGTTCATTAGCTTTACAAGCTTTCCAGGCCTCACCAGGCCCGTGGTAAGGAAACGAAAGCCCTGAGAACAGACGTTTGGGGCTGCGGAAGTCCTGGCTGAAGCTCACCATGCCCAGCGTTTGCACGCGCGTTGCAGCGCTGGGTGAGGGCCCCGTCTCAGCCTAGGACCCTAAATCCCCTAAGCCCCCCACGGGGCTCACCCACCCCGGGCTCAGGGGCTCTGAGGGAGCCGCCTGGTGGCGGTGGAGGAGGCTCTACCGCTGGCCCAGTGCGCTGCGGCGCCGCCGCGCGCGGTTCAGTTTCCAGTTCTGTCGCTGGGTTTCTGAGGCGGCGGCGCTGTCTGCTCCTCCCTGTGCGCAGCTGGAACCGAGGCGGTAACGTGGCCCTGGATGAAGAGGGCTTTGCCTGATGATTCTCCGGGCAGGCGGCAGGAGGGGGCGCCCTGGAGAAGGAAGATGCCACCCTGCGTGTCCCCGGCCACCAGAGGGACCGCAGGCCCGCGGCCGGACATGGACCCTCGTCTCCGAGCTGGCCGGGCTCAAAGCGCCCCTGCACACCCGGCCGCTGGCCCCGGAGTCCGGAGGGTGGACAGGGTTCCCAGCGCTGTCCTGGCACCACAGGCCCTGACCCGGAAGAAGCCCGAGCGCGGGAGACCTCCGGGCTTTCCCTGGTCCCCGGCCGAGTCCCACGTCCCGCCGCAGGGTGACAGCGGCGAGGCGCACGCGCTGCCTGAGGACCCCTGGGAGCAAAGCCCCCGCCAGCCCGAGGCTTCCAGACAGAGCCTGGCCGCGCCTCAGTTTCCCGTCTGCGAAGTAGGGAGTTAGAAAGCAGCTCAGGGAGTGGACCGGCGCCCCAGGACGCCCCCGCCCGCGAACCCCGCTGTGGGCCGGACCGCGGTGGCCACGCCTCGCCAGGCGCCCTGCAAGGTGCGCCGCCGCCTCCCTAACTGCCGGGTCCTGGAGCGCCGGGCTCTCCCGCCCCGGCGCCTCCCGTGAGTCTGCCGCGCCCCGGGCCGGACGGTCCAGCGCCCGGAGATCCAGGCGGGGCGGGGCGGGGCGGGGGCACGTGACCGGCGGCTCCCGGACCTCCCGCGTCCGCGCTGGGCAGTCGAGCGCACGGCCTCAGCCGCCCGGGGCTCGGGGCTCGCCTCTGCCCTCGTCCTCGCAGAACCCGAAAACAGCTCCAAGGACCGCCCTGGCCGCCGCCCAGCGTCCCCAACAGAGAGGCCGGTGAGTGCGCACCGAAAGGACACTGGGACCTGGGGTCTCCCGGAACCTGGAGCCCAGGCTCACGAGGGATGCAGCCCGTGCAGCCCCAAAGCATCAGAACACCCCAGCCGCCGCCTCCAGGCCTTGACTGGCACCAGTGCTGGGGTCCCCAACTCCCTAAACCCCACACCCAGGCCTCTCCGGGATTGTTTGAGCAGGTGGATCCCCTGAGCCCAGAAAGCTGTTTCCATCAGAAGCCCCGTGCGCTCTGCATGCAAGCTGGGCCAAGGAGGCTGGGGCAGGACCCCACCCGGGCACAAGGCTGCCGGGAACACGTCCTCTGGGCCGCCCCAGTGGTCTTTGGCAGAGAGAAGGGGGATCCTGGCACGAGCAGCAGCGGGACGGGGAGGCCCTGCCCTCTCCTGGACCCCAAAAGCCCAGGCTTGTTGGCATCATCTTGTGTTTGCCGACCAGCCCTGGGCTCCACCGTGGCTCCGCCGTGGCGATTCTAGGACCTGGGGACTCAGGGAGGGCTGTGGGCAGAGGCCTCGTCCCAGGAACCTCAGGTCCCTACCGGAGGTCACCTTATCCAGCCTCAGCAACCCACTGGAAACCTGGGGGCCACGGCAGGTGCTCACGGGGTTGGCCAGGCACCCAGGAGGAGCCAGTGGGCCGTGCTGACGGAGGTGCCAATGAGCAGCAGGGAGTGTGCTGGGGCTGGGGGGTGTGACCCCGACGCACCCCCAAATGAGTGCCTGGAGCAGCTATCGAGGCTGACCGCTTTGTTCCTTTCTAAAGCTACTTCTGGAAGCCCTCAGGGGACCCCTTCCCCTGCCCTGTCACGAGGCTCACAGTCCTTACTTCCTTGAGTGGCTCAGGGCATCCAAAGAGCCCACAGTCAGATGGGGAAACACCCACCAGGCAGAGGAGCCTGTCCTGGTGTCCCAGGTGGCTGGGCTCACTCTGCAGTGTACCCCCGGCCCAGGCTTGCTGCAGAGACAAGCGCTGAGTTTAGAAGCAGCACAGAACCTTTATCTATGCCCATGTGGGGTTTACCAGAAGCCTCCAGAGCCAGGGACCAGGAGGGAAGGACAGGGGCAGGCGGGAACCTGTCCGGTGCCTGGTTCCCCGGTGGGAAGGGGAAAGGCCTTCCAGGTGGAAATGTGCTCATTTCACTGCTAACGAAGACTCGAGGCCCCACACCTACCCACACCCATCGGCACAGGCCCTGGCCGCAGAAATAACCGCCAGGACAGCTCTGGGAGCAGAGCCTGGGAGGGTGCCGCATTGGCACCTCGGCCACACCTCAGTCTGAGTCAGTGGCATCCCCACCATGGTTCCGGGCACCTCCTGGACTTGGCCTTGCCCTCCCGTTTTTGTTGGCTCAGGTGGGCAGTCACTCACAATCTCGGTCACTCCAAGGTCCCCGGGGTCCTTGGTTCCTGGCCCCACAAGTGGTTAAGCCAAGTCTCTGTCTAGGGAGAAAAAAAAATCCCATGGAGATGTCCCTTCCGTGTGCCCAAATGAGAATTGCAGTCTCCCTCGGACGCAGACAGCACAGCCTTGCAACCCAGAGCCCGTGGGCCGCGCTGCCCCACTGAGGGAAGCTCCGTGCAGGACCCTGCAGCTCCCCTCCCGGTCCCATGGCGGCCGAGCCACAGGGGAGGGCAGACTCTCCAAGATTTGAGGCAGATTAAATCCG
>PVJX010049686.1:0-10965 GCA_004027295.1 Dolichotis patagonum
AATATTGTATTGAAAGTTGCTGAGAGTAGATTTTAAATGACCTCAAGAGTTTCTGATGAGGTCATCACCATTCATGAGAGAGAAGTAGAGAAAGAGGGGCAGGTCTGAGGGAAAGCTGGTGAGTTGGGTTTGGACATGTCAAATGAGTTTTAAAAAAAATACAGATATAGATATTGATATCTATATTCAGCCATGTATACTTTTTTACATGCAGAGATAGGCAGAAAAATTTACAACCATTGCTTTTCAGAAATTAAGATAAAGTTGGCCTGAAATTTTAAGTCTGTTAGGACATGTATTTTAGGTTCTGGATCCCTCAGAACTTCAGCAATGCATTTCAGGCCAGGAATGGCTGAGCTTCAGATGTGCTCATGTCACCCACACTTTTTATTGGTGTATGTTTGTGATGGTAAATACGTTCATCGTGGGGAACTGGCAATACACGTATCGCTCCTTGATCCTTTTTGCTTCCCCTTCTCCCCTGCTCCTGTCTCCCCACCCTCAGACCCTCTGCCCAATCTTTCAAATAACCACCTCTTTGATTCATTGATTGTTTTTTAGTCTCAATTTCATTAATTTCCTCTAATTTTCATAATTTCTTTCCTCTTAGTTCCAGATTTGGATTGTCTATCGTGAGGTTAACTATTGGGGACTGCTCTATTTTTATGTGCACATTTATAGCTATAACCTTCCCTCTTAGAGCTGCTTTTATTGTGGCCTATCGGTTTTGGAATGTTGTGTCTCCATTGTCATTTGATTCTAGGAACTTTTTTTATTTCTCCTCTAATTTCTTCTGTGTGCCATTAGTCAACTATTCAATAACATTATTTAATCTCCATGTGCTTGTGTAGTTTCTATGGCTTCCTTTGCTCTTGATTCTGCTATGATCTAATAGTGTGCAGGGGATTAGTTCAATTATTTGGTGTTTATAGGAGAATGCTGTATGACCTAAGATGTCGTCTACTTTGGGAGAAGTTCCATGGGTTGTTGAGAAAAATATATACACACATGTCTTGCAGCCTGGAGGGAAGGCTTAAGATTGCTTCTGCATTTCAGGTACTTCAGAAGTCTGTGGGCCCGGCCAGCCTGAGCTTGCTCACGTTCAGAGTCTACGCTGCACCAAAAAAAGACTCGCCTCTCAAAAACTCCATGAAGGTCGATGAGGTAACACACCGTTCTTGTGGCAGTGTGTTATGAACACCTGATTTAATTACTGCAGGGGAGTGTTTATAAATTGCATATCAGGAAGATAGGAGATATTTATTTTTATTTTTATTTTTTTGTGGTATTGTTACCAGGTTCTGGGGGCTTGTAAATTCTTTCCAGGGTTTTTTTCCTAGATTCTTATTTCAACCAAAGACATGGATAAGACATGCAAAAAAGGTAGCGAGGTTTTTTTTACTTTTATTACAGGTGGGAAAAACTCTGCAGAGTGAGTTGGACCATCTAAGGTAGAACAAGAAGGACCCCTGCAGAGTGAGAGCAAGACACTAGAGAGCTCACAGTCACCAGGAGGTTAACGGCAGAGGTTTTTTTGGCCCCCCGCCCCCAGTCTCCAGGCTAATGTCAGACTAGACTGTCCTATCAAAACCTTGCTTGATCTTGTGCCAGAAGAACTGAAGCCAGCACTTTCTGATTGGTCCCAGATGCAGGGTTGGGAACTATATTCTGTGGATCTCTGTGATTGACAGGCCATGCCCACTTGCCCAGCCTGTTCACCACACCCTAATCTCTGGTCTCAGTTTTGGGAATGGAGCCCAAGGCCTTGCCACATGGCAGGCAAACACAACCCTTGAGCTATACCCGCAACCCAGTTAGAAGATATTTAAAAGGAGGAAATATATTGCTTTATGCATAGTTTGTTTTCTTTGTGGGGAGTTCCTAAGCTGTGGCTTTTCAGCAGATGAATTCTTTTAATGGTTTTAGCTGAGGTCATAATTAAGTAATATTTTATAGATTTTTAGTGGGGAACTTTCTATGTTCCAGCAGGTTATAAACACAAATCAGTGTTCTGAGTGGTCTGGCTGGTTCTGGACTGCTTTTTTTTTTCCTGGACTGCAAATTGAGACAAGAAAATCATATTTTTCTCTCAAAGATATTTGAGACTTGCAGTCTCACTGCTTCTTGGCTGGGTTAGAGGCTCATAAATAGATACTTGGTACACATTAAATAAATAACACAGATCTAGCCATTGCTTACATTCTTCTTTGCCTGTGCTTCCCACTGATGATTTGGATATTTGATTTCTTTGCTTTTGAATAAAGTAATATGCATAGTTATCAAGTAACTCCCAGGTGGAGTTACTTGAACTGTTTACCTGCAGCTAATTATCTTTGCCCTTTACTTTCTTCTCAGGCTTTGGGACAGAGGCATGTGGGTGACAGAGGCAGCCAGGAGAGGTTATGGGAGGTTTGTGCTCTAGGTGAGGGACAAACCTGCTCTCCTACTTTGATCTGCACCACACTGGTCATCATGTGAACTATGCAACCAGTTATTCTTTAGCTACTCTCACATTTTATATGTTTGTTTCTAGTTTTTGAGACAGGATTTCCCTTTGTAGTTCAGGCTGACCTTGAACTCACAAAGTAGCCCAGACTGGGCTTGAATTTGTGGTGACCCTCTGGTCTCAGCCTCTCCAGTGCTGGGTTTACAGGTATGCACCACCACATCCAGCCCTTCAATTTTTTTTAAACTCCCCTTCACTCGAACTTTAAGAGTCCTAGAACCTATTTTCCAACTAAATCTGAGGAAGGGTACCAGATACGAGCATATAAAAGGGGTAAAGGTTGCTGCTTTGTTTGCCAGCAGCTTATGGGGAGGGGATGGTACATTTTAGAGCCCTGCCCTCTTGGCCTTGCCCATATGTTTTTTCCCTAGTACTGGGGATTCCCCCCCGCCCCCCGGTACAGGGCCTCACACATGCTAGGCAAGTTATCGCTGACCTACGTCCCAGCTGTTTTTATTTATTTAAATTTTGAGACTTGGTCTCACTATGTTGCCTGGGCTGGCAATTGGGCTTGCAGTTCTCCTGCCTCAGCCTCTCCAGTAGCTAGGATTACAGGTATCTACCATCATAGTTGGTATGTTGTCCTTACTGATTAAGGGAGAAAAATGCAAAGATTATCTGAAATACAGTCATAAGTCCCATGTAACCTTTAGGGTCACAGTAATTTGTGAACTATTAGAAATATTCTGACTATAAATCTGATCATTTATTATATGATCTCACTGTCTATGCTTTCTTCTTTTTAATGTGTACAGCTGTCACTCTACTCAGTACCCGAGGGTCAGTCTAAATACATGGAGGAGCCAAGGACTCAGCTTGAAGAAGGCATCTCACAGCTCCGACATCACTGTGAGCCGTATACAAACTGGTGCCAGGTACAGCTGTTGAGAGTCAGTAATAAAAAGTCTGCACTGAACTGCATATTTTTTGGGGAAAAGGCATAATAAATGACCCTGAGTTAAGAGTGCTCAACTTACAGGTGTTCATCAGTGCCACTTGGAGGATGGGTGTGGTGACGCCCTTGCTTCCTGGTGACAGGTGTTGCCATAGATGGCAGAGAGAACACTGGTCGCTACCTTGTTAGTGATGGTTCTGCAAACTTCTTGTCTATCAGGGAGGATATGGGATTCTCATGGAACGAAAGGGCTGCAGTGTAAGCGTTTAGGTCAAAATTGGAATGGTATCCTGGCTGCAGAGATTGTGCAAATCAGTCTGGCTGAGTACCCTAACCTGAGAGCATTTTGGATTTTTACATAAGGGATACTCAACCAATAGTCTATGTGAATATTCCAAAATGGAAAAAAAACTTGCCAGGCATGGTGGCGCATACTTGTAATCTCAGGCCTCGGGAGGCTGAGGCAGGAGCATTGAGTTCTAGGCCAGCCTGGGCTACATAGTGAGTTCAAGGCCAGACTAAACTACATAGCAAGAGTCTGTCTCAAAACAAAACAAAACCAAATACCAAAGGGGGAGTGGGACTCCAAAATCTGAAGCATTCTGGTCCCAAGTACTTTAGATAAAACATACTCGGTCCATACCGCTCTAAACGGGAATGGTTATGAAGCATTTTGATATCTATACTAGGAAAATGGATGCCAAAATGGGGTGGAGGTACATATTTGAAAGGTGAATTGTTTGCTTTCATGACCAAAAGACTTTAGGTATTTTAGATTGGCTTCTGTCCCTGCTCATATTTTAGGTTAGGCATTTGTCGTGACAGGAGGGAAATTATTCCTGTGATTTTTTTCACATCTGCAACTGAACTTTGCAGTCTACGGGTGTTTTTGTAGGCTTGAATATATGTTTGCTGGGTCTTGATCTTGGTTTTTAAAATTGAGGACAGATGAGTAAAAGCTAACATGCAGATGTGTGCAAAATGGTCCAGATTTACCTTGCTTGAGATTTGCTGATTCAGCATTCATTCAGGATTTTTAAATTTCCACTGTCTGCGCCACTGATGAACTTTTGTTCACCAGTTGAGAAAACAATAGTATGCATGAGCTTTATCAACAGTAGAAATTAGAAATTATACCTAAGTGAATTGTGAAATACCTCCAGACTTCCTACAGTAATGTGCTGTAAAATATTTTTACGTTATCCTCTTGAGCTGTCTGCTAGTAATTAAGATTGGTAAGGGGTTGGGATCTAGCTCAGTGATAAGAGTTTGTGCTTTGCATGCACAAAGCCCTGAGTTCAATCCCCAGCACCAAAAAAGAAAAAAAGTATGAAAAAGTCAGCGAATGTATCAGGTATTTTTGTGCCATGTTGGTCTGTCTGTTCAGTTGGTGCTGGCAAAGAGAACCAGGGCCTTGCACTTGCTAAGAATGTGCTTTATCCTGAGCTATAGCCCCTGTCTGCTTTTTTTTTTTTAGACAGCATCTCACCATGTAGTTCAGGCTGGCCTTGGACTCACTTTGTAGCCTAAGTAGACCTCAAACTCACTGCGATCCTCCTGCCTCAGCCTCCCAAATTGTGGGATTACAGGCATATGCTCAACTTGCAGTACTTTTTCTGAATAACTAATTTATTTTAATATTAAAATGATGAAACTAGCAAAAGAATGAGCTGTCATTCTAGACGTCAATCTGTAGGCTTTTATTTTTTAAAGGGTGAAAAAATAATAATGAATTTTAATGAAGCAGTATTAAGTTCTTTATGTCCTCCCCCAAATTTAGCATGAGGCTAGTGTGTTCTGATTTGAACTGAATTACATCAAACAAATCCTTTTCCAAATGGCAGCCAGTTCTGGTACCACTGTATCTTTTTGTCTTCACTGTATTGTTCTTGAAGTTGGGTACCTTCTAGCTAGTGCCTTGTGTCCTTTGGGATCATCTGGTGTTCATGAACAGTTTTTAAATTGTCACTCTTAAGAGAAGGTTGCTACTCCATTTGCTTCCAACTGGGGCTTCTTCACCAAATGGAGGTACTGCCCGCTTTGTCCTGTAAAAGCCTGCTTCAAATGGGCACTTTTCATGTGTAGGCTGTTACATAGTGGCAGACAAAAACTAGACTTCCTCTAAAAGATTTAATCTCCTGAGAAGAGGCCTGCCACAGTAATTAGAAGGGGCTTGATTTTTGAGTCTGTTTCCTTCCATTTGAAGAAAAAAGAGAGAAGGCTAAGTTGCTGAAACTGCTCTGCTTGGGATCTTTGCATCCTGTGGCAATAGGAAGCCATTCTGCTGAGCACTTTGCAACAAGGGGGAAATTACAAAAGAAAAAGAAGCCAGCCCTACAAAACAGAGAGGAGGCATCCCTTTGTTCAGATGTTCTCCTCGCTGGGGTGCAGCTCACTGGTAGAGTACATGCTTAGCCCACCAGGCTGGGGTTCGAAGATCAGCAGCCAGACAACAGCACATGTTAGTAACTTGATAGTTTGTTCAGTAAAAATGAGTATGTTTACTCTGTTTTCTTTCTAACCAGCAAATTCTACTTATTTCACTTTTTACCTTTTTAGGAAACTTACTCCCAAACTAAACCCAAGATGCAAAGTTTGGTTCAGTGGGGATTAGGTAAGTTGATTTTTAATTAGGCAAATCAGTTATTCAATTAATAGCGAACCATTTGGGATTCCATGCAAGGCTCTGTAGATGTGTGGATTCCTTAGAATTGTAGACACAATTGTTTTATTTTGTGTTTGTCTGCTGTACCTCTGACAAAGAATTACTAGCGAGAACATATAAAGAACTAAAAAAAATCAGTCCTCCCAGATTTGAAGACCCAATCCAAAAATGGGCATCTGAGGTGAATACACACTTCTCAGATAAAGAAGTACAAACAGCAAATAAATATGTGAAAAAAAATTTCAGCGTCACTGGTCATTCAAGGGATGCAAACTAAAACAACACTGAGATTCCACCTCACCCAAGAAAGAATGGCTATTATCAAGAAATCAACCAATAACAAATGCTGGAGAGGCTATGGGGTAAAAGGAACCCTTTTCCACTGTTGGTGGGATTGTAGACTTGTGCAACCATTATGGAAATCAGTGTGGAGATTCCTCAAAAAGCTAGGAGTAGAAGTTCCATTCTACCAGCTATTCCCCTTCCAGGTATTTTCCCAAAAGAATTAAAAACATACCACAGTGATATATGTGCACCCATGTATATAGCAGTGCAATGTGAAATAGCCAGATCTTGGAAACAACCTAAATACCCATCGCCTGAGGAATGGATAAAAACCATGTGGTATTTTTATATAGTGGAGTGGCTGTTCATCCATAAAGAAGGATAAACTTGAGACTTTTATAGGTAAATGGATGCAACTTGAGATCATACTTATAAGTGAAATAATAAATCAGATACACGTGTAAACATCGTAGTCTCAGTGTGAGAAGCTGAAATAAACAACATATGTATATGTATAGGTATATAAAAATAGTTAAGATAGTTATGCTACTGATTTCTTTGAGGTCGCTGAAGAGAAAGATTTGTGTTGGTATTGTTTGGACAGTTGAATGCAGATGTGCTCTAGGTGAATGATGGGGATGACAATGCACAACGTATATACCAGTGTTGCCCCCAATTGATGTGTTTTGAATTTTTTTTTCTCTTTGAAATAAAATGGGTTTGAGAAGAACAATTGTTTTATTTTGCTTTTTGACACATTCTCACTGTGTAGTTCAGGCTGGCCCTAAATTTACTATGTAGCGCAAGCTGGCCTCAAACTCACAGTGATCCTCCTGCCTCAGCCTTCTGAGTGCTGGGATTATAGGTATACGCCACCACACCTGGCTTATACTCACAATTTTAGAGCTATGCAGATTTTTCTGGAAAGAAGATCTCTTGTTTTCATCAGATTTTGGAGCACTGCATCCTCTAAGTGTACTGAATAAGATTAGGATTATTGGGTGAGCAAGCTCAGGACTGGAGCAAGCACTGGACTTTTTTTCAGGGACAGTAGGGCTTTGCTATGTAATTCATGCAAGATGCACTGGATTTTTAAAAAACCAATTTCCAGTTATATTGTAGTACAGCACATAAATCAATAGATTTTCAGAATAGCTCATTTGCATTGCTGTATTACGTACTGTAGAACAGTAATGTCGAACCTATCACATGCATGTTACCGCTTTTTTCTTTTAAGATAAAAGATGTGAATGTATGAGTTGTTTTTCTCTAAATTGAAATCTCTGTTCAGGTTTAATTGCAGTGTTGATACTTTGCAATAAATAAGTGGGGTTTGGTGTGCAGTTTGGGTGCTCATCACCACTATAGCAGTTTAGAAGCAGGAAAGACACCTCTGGGAACAGTCCTGATGCATGTTCCCTTCTTTCTTTCTTTTTTTTTGTGATACAGGGAATTGGACCCAGGGATCACTGGGCTACATCCCAGCCCTTTTTGATACAGTATTTTTATTTGGAGAGAGGGTCTCACCAGGTTGCCCGGGCTGGCCTCAAATGTGTAATCTTTCTGCCTCAGCCTCCTGAGTAGTTGAGATTACAGGTGTGTGGCACCATACCTGGCTCATGTGGTCTTTAATGTCCTTGATTGTTTCTCTCCTGTGGGCAACTTATCACATATCAGGGAGCCCTGCAGTGGGCTCCAGTCTCCTGCCAAGCATTATCAAAAAAAGATCAGAAGACAAAATATCAGTGCAGTAGGAAACTGATATGACCAGTTGTTCACAGGCAACAAAAGGCCACGAGGCCAACCTTGGTATTTATTGATTACATCTGTGTGAAAGGCAATGGGTGAAGGATAGTGAGTGTTTCTGGGAACAGTGATGGCGACTATGATGGGCTAGTAAGAACGAAGTATTCTTGCTAAGAGGAAACAGGGCAATAAGAAAGCTGTAGTTTCCTCAGGTGCCTTATCATTCTTAGCAGATCTTATCTTGTCATGTAAGTGCAGTAGTATCACTAGTCATAGGGCTTCAGCTGCGACCAGAAGAAAGCAGGGAGTTTCTGAGTTCCAGTCTGGCTCAAGGGCAGGAAAAGGACAGCCTCAGATGTTCCCTGACTCAGTTTATAATCTGTGGTCCCCAACAATCACATGCACTCATAAGCTGAGTTCACAGTCTTCTATTTGGACTAATCTCAGTGAGGAACTTGTAAATTAAGAGAGATAACAGTCACACTTCATTCCCCTTATTGAACATGGTGATAAGTGGAAATCTTGTTTTTAAAGGGTTTGTTTTCATGATGGAACAAAACAAATGTGTCACTGTGGAGGTCTCCGTTGTCACCTATGTTGTTGGCAGTATTGGCTTGTTCTTTTCTTCTCCTGGACCCAGAGTTACTGCAGGTGCAAGCAGAAGCCTTCCATGACAAGGTGTATTGCTGTCACCAAGTGCCTTACTTTTCTCGTTATTGAGACAAAATACCAGATCCTAAAGTTAAAGGGAGAAAGGCTTATTTCAGCTCACAGTTTGTAGAGGTCTCAGTTCATAATCAGACTGGCTCCAACGTGGGGTGGCATGGCAGAGGGGTGTCACAGAGGAGAAACAGTTCATAGCTGGCAGAAGGTAGGAAGGCAGCAAACATACAAAGTAGTGAGGAAGCAGCAGGGAGCCTGCCTCTCCCTTGTATCCCTTCCAGGCTACTTGCCCTTTTCGTGGTGCCTCCCACACCCAGGGTGGACCTTCCCATTGTCCACACCCAGAACTACCAATCAGTGGACTCAGTAATCACACACCCTTAATTCCAGCACCACACACTCTAGATCCAGCCACCTCTGAAAAGACCTGCCTATGACTGCATGAGACTTTGGGGAGACATCTAGACACAAACCATCACACTAAGGCTATGAGACCATTCCCAGAGGTCAGTGCTCAGGCATCCTATTGGAAGCTGGGCTTCGGTGTCCAGCACCATCTCAAAACAACATCTCTGCTTTGCAGTGACCACATTGGCTCTGCTCACCACAGCTGTCTATGGCCTCTTGTTTGCTGCTCCTTGAGTCTGCCTAGAATTTCACAATTCTGTGCTTACGGTTAAGCAGAAATAAAGGGAAGTCCACAGTTGCCTGAGATGACCCAGAGGAGAAGGTGGAAAATAGAAACTAGGTTAAAGGAAAAAGAAATAAAAGACCAGATAGGAATTAATGTAACCATAACACCAGCCCTAGAGTAGTGTTTAAAATGATCACAGAATTTCCTCCAAGAAAACCAGAAGTGGGAAATAGAGACATCTGTGGTATTACCTGAGGGAGAGGATTACTGCGTAGTCTAGTTGATGAGTTCAGTTCACCATACGTAATTTAAGTCACCATCATGCCACCGTTGAAGATCAAGATTGAGTGATGGTGATCACAACCACTGAGATACATTAATAAATTATTTGATACTAAGTCAATACTGAGCCAGGCGTGGTGGTGCATGGCTGTAATCCTAGTACTCAGAAGGCTGAGGCAATAAGATCACTGCAAGTTCAGTGCCAGGCTTGACAACATAGTGAATTCAAGGGCCAGCCTGAACTACATAGTGAGATCCTCTCTCAAAAAAGAATATTAAGCTTAGTATGGGGGTACATACCTATAATTCCAGCACTCAGCAGGCAGAAGCAAGAGGGTCACTGTGAGTTTGAGGCCAGCCTGGGCTATGCAATGAGTTGAAGGCCAGCAAAACCTTGTCTCAAACAAAATAGTAGTGGAAATACAGAGACAATCACAGACCACTACTGAAGGTACAGATGCAGCTGAATACAGACTGGGGGGATGGGAGCAGTTGGGAACAGTTTCCAAGCTGAGTCAGGGAGCAGTGTTAGCCTCAGCACACTGTGGGGGCATGACCACAGTGTGGTCAGGCTTAGAGGGAGGGTGTGGGTTTGAGTGTTGGACTCCTCCAACATACGCACTGTGGGAAGATAAGGTGTAAGTAGCAGCCCGTCATTAAAGAGCTTGTGTTCTCTGTGGGAAGACATAAGAGGCATGTCTGAGCCAGTGGTGGTGCACAGTTAGAATCTCAGCACTCTGGGAGGCTGAGGCAGGAGGACCACAAGGTCAAGTTCTACCTGGGCAATTTAATGAGCCCCTGTCTCAAAAAATTAAATTAAAAGTGCTGAGGCTGGGGCTCAGTTGTAGAGCACACCTGGGTTAGATCCCCAGTACCAAATACAGACACACACACCTGAATAGTTAACTATAAAGTACTATAAGGTTAGGTACCAAGTAACAGAACTGGGGATGTTAGGGGAGGAAGACAGGTCTGGCTGATGAGCTTAGGAAAAGCTTTGCTGAGGAGGTAGAGCTCAAACTGGGTCTTATTTGATGAGATTGGTTCAGCGGAGAGGAAAGGAGGAGAGGAGGGAGGGGGCAAGTGGCACAATGCAAATACGGTCACAAGGCATGCTGAGGCTTGGTGAGTAAACTCACCTGTTTGATTGATTGATTTTTGAGAAGGGACCTCACTCAGGCTGGCCTTGAACTCGCTATGTAGTCCAGGGTGGTCTTGAACTCACAGTGATCCTCCTGCCTCAGTCTCCTGAGTGTTGGGATTACAGATGTGTACCACCATGCCTGGCT
>PVJX010049687.1:0-10963 GCA_004027295.1 Dolichotis patagonum
TTTTTTTTAATAAAGTGGCTGCATCACTTTGCACTGTCTCTAGTAGTATATGAGAACACAGCTTTTGCAGTAGGAAAAATTTTGTATCAATTAATATTTTGGAGACTTGGTCATTATTCTGGTATGGCAATAGCCTTTGTCTTCATCATGAGTGTAGTGGAGAACTCTCATAAGCTGTCTGGTTACACAGATTTATTGATTTTCCAAGCCATTTTCATGTATGATATTCAGAGCAATCTGAATTTTCTACAGATGAGTTTATCCTATCACTTGGGTAGGTTTGGGCACAAGAATGAAGAAAAAGGATTTAAATATTTGATAACTATGACATAACCCATTTTTCTTTTTTCTTTTTAAATCGAATAGAACAAAACAAAACAAAGCAAATCAGAACAGAACAATGCAAGCAACACAGGTCTTCAAAACAAGACAACAAGAAATCAGCAGTGGCTACCATAAAGTCTCTTGTTTGCTTGAAATAGTTGTACATATCTTCACACACAACAATATCAAACATAACAAAATAGTATAAGCCAATCAAAAGAATGAAAGCATTATAGGACTTTAACACTAGATAATAGGGAATGAACAATGGTTTCTATAATATCTCGCTTTCTTCAAAACAGTTGTCCATACTATCACACATAATAAAATCAAACAAAACACAACAGAGTAAAACCAATTAAACAAACAAATGAAAACATTATAGGACTTCAAAACAAGATAATAGGAAACCAACCATGAATACCATAATACATCCCATTATATTCAAAATAGCTGTCCATACAATCAGACACAGTAAAATTTAACAAAACAAGACAGAACCAAACCAAGCCTAACAAAATTGTGAAAACAATACCAGAGTTTAAGCCAAGACAGTAAGAAGTTAACAGTGTCACTACCTTCTCCTCCCAGTTGTTTCCTCCCCTATCATTTTTATAATATACATTGTGCTTTTTTTGATCCCTCTAACTCCTTCTGTTTTTTTATGCTGGGGTTTACCTGTACAAGTTCAAACTGTTTCACCCATGAAAATGATCTCCAGTTGCATCCATTTACCCTACAAGAGCCTCAAGATTATTCTACTTTATAGTTGGGTAGCTTTCCACGGTACGAAAATACCATATTTTTCTTATCCATTCTGTGGTTGATGGGCAAGTTACCCTCGCTTTTTTTTTTCCTGATCTCCTGTTGTATGGAGGAATTGTTTTCTCTACTTTGATGTTCAGTCTATAAATTTCCTTTCAAGTTAAATTTGTTTCATTTTTAAATTTAAAAAATTTCATTAATTCGAAGGTAGTAAAATACAACAGAACAGGATGGAATAAAACCAATTGAGATAGTGTAGTGAAACTTGTACAGAACTTCATAGCAGGTTACCCGGATAACAGTAATAGGTACCACAGTATATCTCGTTATCTTCACAATAGTTTTTCTTTCAATCAGGTATAGCAAAATCAAGGGAAATACAGAATATTATAGAACTTATTAAAACAGAATATTGAATAGTGCAATACTATTAATCAGGAAAAAGCAAAACAGTGATAAAAATACTTGCCTTCAAAGAGATGGTAGAAGGAAATCCCCCTTATTTGCTACATTACATATGGTCAACCTCCCAAGAGATGCTCAGATCCCTGGCTCCTGCTTGCTAACGGGGAGGGGGGATGGCATGTTTGATTCTCAGCCTGTGCCCGGTAAGCTCACAGCCACTTACCAGGGCTGCTGGCTGGTTGCTCATTTTCCCAGTGCCCTAAGTTCCAACATGGTGCGGATCTCAGGAAACGCTGCTGCTTCTCGCCCTGGGGTGGCCACAGCTATAACTCATTTATTTAAAAGAAAATCTGTAAAAATTGAGTGCATTCACTCCTAACTCATTTTTGTACCTAGTATAGCTACTAAATCACTGTTTTATGTTTAGGGCTTTTTTCTTTTATGGAATCTAAGGCTAAAAAAGGTCTTGACATTTAAAAAAATATACAAAAGTTACATTGCCTGATACTATGTTTTGCCTATAAATGTTATCCCTTACACTTACACAACAATGTAGAAGCATCTCTAAGTTTATATAGAGATACTGTATCCATATCAATATCCCATTTTTGAGAATTTATATGCAATCTGACTTTACATCAAAAAGTCGTATGGTTTGGTCTTTGATGACTTTGAAAGCTTTGATTTCTTGAGATTCTATAACATTTCATGTCAATTATAATAAACATCCACTGTAACTATATACTGATTTTCCACTTTTTTTTATAAGTAGAGTTGATTCAACTATATCTAACTATTTGAGATACAATAGCAATAGCATGAAACAGATCCTTTTACAAGCTATTTCACAAAAAACACTTTCAAAAAAACCTGGTATTTTAAATTAGTTTTAATTATTTTAAAATAGTTTTCATAAATTCTTATCATCTGAGTCGTAGATATAGTGGTGTTTTCATTATTTATGAAATAGGATTCTACCAAATAAAGGAACAAAATCACTTGCGTTACGTGCTGTTATTTAGAAGGGATAGAACTTTGGCTAGGATACAAAAGATGCACTAGTGGATCTGCTTCCCATCTTTCCTCTTCCTGAACATTGTGTAACCTGCCAAGTCATTACTATCCTGCCTTTTTGTAGATTACCTCAAATAAAAAAGTTGGTTTTTAATTATATGTAAATCAGACCTTCCAAATACCTGTCAAAGTGAGAACACACCCTTTAAGTGAGTTTTAGTTGACAATTCATAATGTTATCCGATAAAAAAAATATTTTTTACACAGCATGAAAATTCTTTAATTGGGAGTGAATTTTTTTCACCTTATCTCAAAAAAGAACACAGGTTTTTGGAGTAGAATGGGGTTCTTACCATTACTCATTTCCTCTACTACAGAATTTGGTTTTAAACAAAACATTTTTTTTCTCACGTTTTAAAACTTAAGCTGGAAATAAATGAAAAATAAAACAAAACAGATATCAGCAGTTTTCCTGGTCATTGCTCCGTTTCCCAGTATTCTATTAGAATATGGTTCTAGGGAAAAAGAAAAGTTCCCTAAGTAAAATTAAATTTGATCCAAGAATAACTTAAGAGAATAAAAATTATTCTATTGCATGTCTTTCACAAGCACACATTTTCAATGAAAATTTACATTAAATATAACACTTTTTCAGTGGAAATATTTCCAGTGTATCAACTATACTCATGACTATAGTATTATGGGTTATTTAAAACCAATTGCTCAGATACTTTTAAAAAATGTCTGCTTTCATCAATACATCCAACTGAAGTATTAAGTTGTTTCCTTTGAATGAAAAATTGCCTGCTTAACTTTAAAATCTTCTCTTCTTACGTGGGATTAAGCAACAAAGAAATTAGCAGCACTGACACAATGCTAGGATTTAACACATAAGAGTAAAGCTTTGAAGCATTTGGTTTCTTAAGTCAGTATAAACACAATAATAATCTTAAAGTATTAGTGCCTCTTCTAGGGTTATTTTTTCCAAAGCAACATATAAATATTTGCAAAGAAACAAGGCACAAAAGCAACAAAATGTGTCTCAGTGCATTTTTTCTTTTTCTTTTTTTTAATTTTAAAGAGAATAAAACAAAAGAGGACAGAACAAAGCAGATCAGAACAGAACATAAGCAACACAGCACTTTACAACAAGACAACCAGATATTAACAGTAGCTACCATAATGTATCTTTCTTTGTAATAGTTGAGTATGGCTTCACATATAATAATATCAAACATAACAAAATAGTATAAAACCATTCAAAAGAATGAAAGAATTACAGGGTATTCTAAACCGAATAACAGAAAATGATCAATGGCTACCATATTATCTCATTTTCCATAAAAATTTATTTATACTATCACATATATTAAAATCCCAGTAAGATACAACATGATAGAACAAATGGTAATAGAAGAATAAAAGCATGGTAGGACTTCAAAGCAAGATGATATTAAATCAGCAATGGCTGCCATAATGTTTTATTTTCTTCAAAACAGCTGTTCATAATATCACACATAATAAAGTCAAACAAAACAGAATAAAAACATTCCAACTGATGAATGAAAACATTGAAAGGCTTCAAAGCTATGTAATGTGGAATCATGATTATCATAAAATCTTATGTACTCTTACCATTTCTTATACTAGGGAGACTATATGGTATCTATACATGTGAGTTTGGTTTATTTTGCTTGTGAGTATGGTCTCAAGTTGTGTCCATTTATTTATAAATATCTCAATATGCTCATTCTTTATAGCTGAGTAGTACTCCATTGTATAAAAATACCACAACTGGTGCATTTTTTTCTTTTCTTTCTCTCTCTTCCTTCTTTCCTCCCTCCCTCCCTTTCTTTGTCTTTTCTTTTTTCTCTTTTTAACTTTTTGATATTTCTAACTGGAAAAAGGTCATATTGCAGCCTGAAACATCAGAAATATAAGAAAATAAACTTTAAGATTTTTGATAATGTATTTAAAATATGGTGTTAGGGGAAATTTTAAGAGAAGAAATACAAAAATTTAGTATTTGCTCACTTGACTTTTTTCAAAATAGAAATGTTTATGTTTTGAGTTAAAATGTTACTACCAACAAAGTAAATATATTTTTGATCTATATGGATAATTATAGAGTCTCTCATTAAAAGCTATGTACCTTTTGCTTATCAGTGTAATACTTAAAATTCATCTGTTAAAAAGCCACTTACAAGGTATAATCAATTACTTCTAAAAGTTTTCATTTGTGGACCTCACTAGTCTTTATGAAATCCCACAGAACGTTCTATGACAGAAGGAATAAACATTTTTTTCTTTAAGTATATGGTGGGTCTTTTTTTTTAATCGGTATCAGGGATCGAACTCATGACCACGCGCTTGCAAGGCAGGAGCTTATGCCACTGAGCTAAATCTCCAGCCCCCTATATGGTGGTTTTAACAACATACATTCCAGGAGTAATAAAATGACTCTTGACAACACATTTATTAAGTAAAATTAAGCTTGCTAAAACTAAACTTCAAACAAGAAAAAAATCGTCTTAACTACTAGGCTTACTTTTGCTAAATTTCAAATAGAGGCTTTACACTTCATCACATTAAGATTGTCATACATAAAGAAGTACTTTAAGCTTGTTTTTAAGTAACATCCTTTTTATATAATACCCTTTTGAATTCTGGTAATAGTAAATACAAAGCTAATAGTCTTTTAAGTATGCTGTTTGAAACAGAAAATAGTAACAAGAAACAGTTCATTTAACCAAACAATTAAAAAGTGATTTATATAACCTTTGTAACTTGAAAATTGTCCAAAGAATACTTTAACAAAGAAAATTCTCCAAACATATCACTAAATATTGTAGCTTAGTTTCAATTAGAATAGTGGCATACACTTTTAATAGAAAGGAGAATGCAAAAATTTATTTGCACTGAATCCATGCTGTGATAGTTCATGGTATACTTTATGATGAAAAATCATCACTAATGAATATTTGAAAAACATAATTGTATACAGAAGATGGGAATTACTCAGTGCTTGCAAAAAATGGATTACTTTCGGCAGATAATTTATGAGTCTAGCTTTTTATTCAAAGACATAGAACAATCAATCTACATATTGAATGATAAAGCCTTTTCGTCTACAAGGCTTCATTTTTCAAGGAAAAATACAAAAAGAAAAAAAAATCAATATATAGAGTAGTTAAGTCCTGGAAAGGGCTTTCTTAAAGAGAAACCTCAGTCAAGGTTGAAGGAGCAATTAATGCAGGCTCAAAAAGCTGGGCCATTCTGATAGAGTTCAGTTAACATGTGGCAGAAGTAATCATCCACTTGTGAAAATGATTTTTGGTTCATTCTCAAACACCTTTCAGACACTCATGATCCCATTTAGCTGACAACAATACAGGCTATCTGTGGGCACCATTGCATTTGATGTGAAAACCAAGAGGGACCAAATGCCCTCAGGCACTTGCAGTCATCCCTGAAAGTCCTCTGCTGCTTGTGGAAAAGGAATCTTCCTTTCACTACATTCTTCCTTTTATTTCCTCCATGAGATTAAGTATTTTTGTTTGGTTTTGTTTTCTGCAAAGGATGGGAAGAGAATCTGATTCAAGATAACGACTGTCATCTGGGTATTATGAAACCCAGAATAAATACTTTCCAACTGGTCTTTCTAGTTCCTGAATTCTTACAGGACAGCGTATGAGAGGTGGGAATACAAGGAAAGAATCTTCAGCAGACAAAATTTCCTGAAAAGAAGCTGGGAAGGAAAAAAGAACACCGAATTCCTCTTATTGGGCAAGAGGTTAAATTTCTGTGTCCTACAATGGGAGACTTATCATAGCAAACCTGAATGAAACAGTTCTCCACTTACATTAGGTATCTCATTTTATAGAATTGATAATGTAAAACTGTCACTCTTCTCTTTGCTAAGAAGTTCCACTTTCTGCTATTAACTTCAGCTGTTACCAGCAAAAAACTATCTTAAATATTGGTTTCTAAAAAAACATTCTAGAAAACAAGTAGAGGCAATGTGACAGGATAAGAAGACCATGAAAGTGCATTCCCCCCTCAGATCAGGTACCGGGCAGTACACTGACATTCTTAAAAGAGTGGGTTCTAATATAAAGGTCAATTCACCCACCCAATTGAAACTCTAAACACTGGGTAAGTAGTTTTATACAAATAACTAGGTAAGTAGTTCAAGTACTTTTAAATAACTATAGAAAACCAAAAAATTCAACTAAATCAAATTGTATAGAGAAATCTTTTTTCATAAAAGTATCCTAATATTTGTCTTTAATAATTGTTCATTGGCATGTTTTATATCTCAATTAGTAGAAAGTCTCAATATATATTTTTAATGCTTCATGATCTGTCCAATATTGATATTGATAAAAATCATACATTTTCACTTTTAAAAAATGACAAAATTGCATAATTTATGGCATAAAACATATTTTGAGATATACATAAGCTGAGGAATGGCTATATAAAGGTAATTAATCTATGCATTCCTTTGATACAGTCTACCATAGAAGGTATATTTTGAAAA
The DNA here is from genome assembly GCA_004027295.1 of Dolichotis patagonum. NCBI lineage: Eukaryota > Metazoa > Chordata > Mammalia > Rodentia > Caviidae > Dolichotis > Dolichotis patagonum. The sequence goes on from PVJX010049687.1 coordinate 7,052, forward strand.
AGCCTGGGTTCATGCTTTTCCTTAATTTAAATGTTCTTATTTTTTTTCATCTATAAGAACATCATTCCTTTATTAAAAGTTATAGAAAATTCATGAGTTTTCTAAACTGATTATAAAATGTCTCAAAAAAGTATAAATGAGGGAAAATATGCCCAGAATATACTGAACAGCCTCTTATATCTCAGTCGGGCAAACTTGCAGTCAAATCTGTGTCCCCAATCCAGAAGAAGAGAAAGATAAGATTTTAAAAATCCGAATGTCCCTAAAGATCCAGTTTAACACATTCCAGCACTTGGCATCCAGGCTCCTAGGTATCTGACAATTAAGGAAATGACTTACTAGTGCCATCCCAGATGTTTTTGTGAGATAATCCCTGGAAGTACAATTATTTTAACCAGGATAGCAAAAGTTTTAGTGAAGTATGCTTATGTCAAAGTAAACATATATTATTTACTATTGAAAGTATCTGTTTGTTTTTGGGGTAATATTCTCAAAGTAAAGCAAAATGATCCAGCATGGTTGCACATTCTACACAATACAGGTAATGTTGAATTAGTAGAAACATTTTAAGTCTTCATTTCCTTTCTATAAAGGAAGATACGTAGTATGTCTTTTTCACATTGAAGACTCCAAGTGAAATGTGTACACGAAACATGTATCTTTAAAAATTATATTCTCAGAAAGAAAATCATTGAGACAGTTTGGGGTCCACTGTTTCCTATAGAACATCTGGATACAAGAAATGTTATGAAGAAATAGAATGGGTTTGGTAGGCAAATAAATTGAAAAATCCTTAGTTAAATAAAACTATATAGGTTCTATATGTTCTAAGAGCCCCGTAGCGCACCAGTTCCCTGGAACACTGGGAAGAAAAGAAGGTGACGGAGAATAGTACATGAAGTGTCTCTAAAAATACAGAATCTGTGTCTGTAGAACTTCCTGTAGGAGTTATATTGCCTAACACATACTTTGGGAAATTAGCTGGACTAGATTACTGCTATTTTAATTCTAATGTAATTTTTGCAAGGAAACTACAATGATTTAGTTTGAAAAGAGTTTTCTTTAAGAACTAATCTTAAACTTCAAGGATTGAGTTTGATTTTTTTTTTAATTTTTTTTTGGTACTGGGGATTGAACTCATGACCTTGCGCTTGCCAGGCAGGCGCTTAAGCCACTGAACTAATTCCCCAGCCTTGAGTTTGATTCTTAAAAGGTCCTTTAATGTTGCTTTCTGGAATTGGTTAACAAAGACATACATGGAGAGGTCTGGAGTTTAGGAACAGTTAGAGTCCATCTTTGGAGTAACAACTTACTTGGACACAACTTACTTTTGTGAGTTACTCAAAAAGTATTTAAACTCCTCTTGACATTCAGCATGTCACAGGTTTTTCTTCCCAACAGTTTTGTTTTACCTAAATCATGTCACTTGAACTTCAATTTAATGCTTTGTGACCAATTTTAACTGTAATCAAGGACTGTGGAGTTTGGGTTCAAGACTCTGAGGACTGAGCTGTGTGATACCCTTCTGTTACTTCAGCTCTAGAATTGTTCTTTGGCCTTAGTGTGTCAGTTCCTGCCTCAGTGATTGTTACAATAAGTCACCCACTAACTCAGGCTCAGCACCCACTTTGCTTTTTTTTCCCTCCATGTTAATCTTTCTTTTCACTCCACTCTTGCATTCTGGACATATTGGTTGTAGACATTCCTGTGATTGCTCACATCTAAAAATATTTCCTGTACCAAGCGAGATCTTTTGATACTTTGCTAGGCTCATGTTCACATTAATAATGCCTTTGTAAAAATACTTTCTGGTACTCAGAGTATTACATTTCCATAAAAAAAAACCTTGAGGTATTTATAGGTAAATGGATGTAACTTGAGAACACAATGCTAAGTGAAATAAATCAGACACAAGCTCAAACACTGCATGGTTTGTCTTATAAGAGGAACACTACATTACATACATACACAAATAAACACAAAGATAAAAAGGAAGTAGAGAGGAGTTTAAATTACATACTATGATGTTTTAAAAATATTTCAATATTTATGCTAATTTGTTCCATTTATACTAAAAGTTTATCTCAGTTCTTGAAAAGAAAGTTTGTATTATCTCTGTCTTATTTTTTTTAAGAATACTTTTGGTTTATGTATGGCAATGAGTAACTACTTGAAGACAGTGATACACAGTGTAATTACTGTTACTCTTTTATTACCTGGCTATGAGAATGTTTTTTTTTTTTCATAAATGAAGAAAACCCCAAGTACTCTCCGGGTTCTTCCTGGTTCTCCAATTGTTTGCATGCTGTTTGCTCTTCCCTTCTGTCAGGCACAGCCTACGTAAAGTCTCACTCATTTCCAATACTTACTTTAAATTGATCTCACTCTTGAGTCAAATTTTCCTTTGTTTTCTGTCCTTTGCTGTAAGTATGATTTTCTTTAGTACAACTATCCCTGACACAAAGTGTGGTTGAAAAAATACTGTGAGTGTTTAAATTAAGGAACAAAAAATAGCACAAGATACATTAGAATTAATTACAGTTAATATACTTTTCTCTTTGAACATACTATCCCGTTCCTGCCACTTGCTGAAGCAGTTCTGAAAGTCCTCTTTTGTGTCTTTATAGTTGTGCTGCCATAGCTGCCTCCACGTCCTAAATTAATCCCAAACATTTCACTTTCATGGTCATGCTGACTTTGCACAGTGCCAAATCTTGTGAATAAGGTGGATGAAGATACAGTGCAATGTTTTTATTTGACAGGAAGTGCCAAAAACATTTTGAAATGTTCAGGACATGAAAGATAGGATAAATGTGTTCAAAGTAAGTGAGGGGTATTTTGAGAGGACTTAAAGGGAATGTATCTTTTACTATAATCAAGTTTTTAGAAGTTAACTATACAATGTATGTTTTGATTAGATATTATATTCTAAGAAAGTCATACTCCTTTATTTTATATACTGCTGACATATGGGCATTTCTCCTAAGGTCTCGGCCTGAGGGTTGATTAATGTTTATTTCTAACACAAGATAGAATACTTCATGGGAGTTTGAATCACAATAGTAGACTTTCCACTGTATCTTTGGTGCCTAATACAGTGCCCTAATACAACAATATTGCATTTTTTTTGGAATGAGGAATGGGTTACTCTTAATTTTGTATTTGGGAATAAGTAAAATAAAGATGCAATAATGGAAGTTAAATCTTTAGCAAAAATTTGTATGATACACTCAAAAGAAAAAATTTTCAGGAAGTCCAAGACTTTCCATCATATTGGTGTTTTTTTATATATATTTACTTCAAAAGTATTCAAATAAGATTAAACTGAAGAATGTTGTCATAAAATTTAACATAATATAGGAGATCAAAACACAAAGGAATACGAAGCAGCAGTTGTGAATATGGTGCAAAATTTTAGGCAGCCCAGGTATCTCACACTCATGTACCAAGAAGGGGCATCTAGGACTTTGTGACCTTTGATGCAAATGGTTGCATCTTACAAGGGCCTTTCAGTCAAAATGGAATAGTATACACCTCTAAAGATCTCAAAATGATATTAGAATTTGAACTTTCGTTAGTATGCTTTTTAAATAACATAGTATGTTTTTATAAACATTGCTCGAATACAGTTTTGGAATTGTTGAAAGGAACAATAATTCATTTCTTTGCTTGAGTTCTGAACAAATTGATTAAAGACAGAAATGTTGACAGGATAAAACGTCATCTTTAATGCTGATGTAGGTAGAATTATTTCTGTAATAAGTAAGAGTTTCTTCATGAGGTTCAGTTTTATTATTAGGTTTACTTTCCACAGCCCAGTCACAGACCTGGGCAAAACAGGTCTATCCATCAGGAGCTCCTGCCCCTGACAGACATGGTCAGGCGGAGCAGATCACCAGTTCTCCCTCTGGA
>PVJX010049688.1:0-10962 GCA_004027295.1 Dolichotis patagonum
TGGATGGATGGGTGGATGGATGGGTGGATGGGTGGGTGGGTGGATGGAGAGACAGATGAATGGATAAATGAACAGACAGATGGAGGACAGACAGATGGCAGATGGACAGCTGGATGGATGATGAAATGGACTGATAGACAGATGGATGGACAGAGGGCTGCTGCTTGTCACTGCTAGGCTGCCCTCACTCGTGTGCCCCTCACTTCTGAAGACTCCGGGAGCCTGTTGCAGATGGAAGCTGGGCCCCAGCCTGATAGTCCCCTGGGCACTGTCACCTCAGGCCCAGGACGCCTTCCCATTGACACACACCCGCTCGGTGCAAAGGATGGGGTACCCCATGGATACGCCCGAGGCTCCTCAAAGTCCCCCCCATCCACAGGCCTCCACTGAGCCCCAGCCTGTGCCAGCCTCCCTAACGTGGGCCTCTCCTGTAGCACAGTCCCCCTCTGCCGTGTGACTTTCCCAGGGGAGATGCAGAAGAAATGTCTGTCTGTGAACTGAGAGAGGTCCAACAGGCCGAACAGCCGCACAAAGCTTGTAATGCCAGCACTGGGAAGGCTGAGGCAGGAGGATCGCTTTGAGTTCCAGGGCAGCCTGGGCTACAAAGTGAGACCCTGTCTCAAAAAAAAAAAAAGGACTGAGATTCCTGGCAGTGACTTACAGGTCAGCAGAGAGGTGGACTGCAGCCCACCAACTCGGTCACGCCTGTTTTAGGCCAGTGGTTTCTCAAGGCGCTGACTGAAAGGGCAGGAGCTGGCTCAGGGAGGCCGTGGGTGCCCCTCCTAGGGTCCTCCTCGGGACCCCCCCCCAGCCTGGCCTCCTGCTCAGTGCCTGTCGGGGCCACCACAGCACCAAGCCCACAGGGCACGGTGGCGCACACCTGGCAGCCCGGCTTTCAGCGAGGCTGAGGCAGGAGGATCCCAAGTGTAGTGACTTAGCAAGACACTGTCTCAAAATGAAAAATAGTGGGCTCATTTCCGCAGCATATATCACAATAAAAATTAAAAAATAAAATAGGCCAGGCATGGTGGCCCACGCTTGTGATCCCAGCACTCAGGAGACTGAGGCAGGAGAGCTTTCAACCCCCAGGAAAAAAAAAAGTCACTCTGCCCCGGTTTGGAGAACAACTCCCAGCGCAGTGGCTTGGCCGGCCAGGGGTTCCCTCCAGAGCGCAGGAATCGAGCTCCCCAATTCGCTCTGGTGGCCGGATCAGGGTCCCCTCCACGGCGAGGGCAGGGGCGGCGCGGGCCCGGGACGCCCCTGTCGCCAGCTGCAGACCGGCTGCGGCCGGAAGGGGCGAGAAGCCCCGAGCTCAGGCGGGACGTGCGGCGCTGCACGCAGGTGACCCCGGCCTCAGCCCCCGGGGACCCGGGCCCCGCGGGAGCCACCGGGTGAGACCCTGGCGCGAAGCCGGCCTCGCGGCGCCCCCTACTGACCGGACTCGGACACTGCACCCGTCCCGGGTGGCGCAGCCAGGCCGCGGGGACCCTGCTCCCTAGTGGCAGCGGGAGACAGAACCACGGTAGACGCTGGCTTGTCACACTCTCGGGCGTCGCAGTGTGTGTCCACCCCCTGGCCTGGTGTCGAGGTCCTGTCAAAGACCCAGGGTGGTGCACACCCATAATCCTGGCATCAGGCAGGCTGAGGCAGGAGGGTCACCAGGAGTTCAAGGCCAGCCTGGGCTACACCTTGAGACCCTGCTCCAAAAAACAAACAAAAGAAAGCCCCAGAGCGCAGTTTACTAGGAGGCTGGGCGAGGGGGCTCCCCAGGGGTGCTGGGCCAGTCCTCCAGGGGCTGGGGTGGGAGAAGCTGCGGTGAGCCAAGTTAGGGTGGTGACTGGGGCGCTCCCGCCTCAGACCTGTGTGTCACTGGAGGACCCTGTGGGTGTTGGGGACCCAGCTGGCTCGGGCTGCAGATTAAAATGTGGGCCAAAGGTACTGGCCGGGTGGTTGGTGTCCTGGGTGTGTGTGTCCTGAGTGGGTGTGTGTGGTACCCAAGGCCTTTCCACTCAGCTACATCTACAGCCTGTTTTTTATTGTTTGTTTTGAGACAAGATCTTGCTAAATTACCCAGCCATGGCTGGAAGCTTCCACCTTCCTGCCTCAGCCTCCCAGAGTGCCTGGATGACAAGTGTGCAGCACCACGCCTGACTACCCTTAAAATGTATAACTGATACAGTTTTCAATGTCTTCACCTGCGGGGTCCGCTTCACCGCCCTTGCCCTCTCCTTTCCTCCTTCTCGCCCTCTCTTTCTCCTCCTTTTAAAATCTGTTGGAGGAACGTGATTGCCGGTGCAGGGAAGCCGCCCATGCCCAGGACTTCCCGTGACGGCGAACCACAGGCCAGGTCGCTGCTTGGATTGACCTCATTCCAGTCCTTGGCCTTCACTTTGCATTTGAGAGCCAGGCTGTCACCAGACAGTGGCCAGGAGGTCCCCAAAGCCGACATCCAGATCTTCACCCACTCTCATGGGTTCACCGCCTGCACCACAGGAAAAGAATTCTCAGCTGAGCGGTCAGGGGAGGGCAGGGCTCTGTTAGGTGGGAACACAAAGCCTGTCCTTGAGAGAGAGAGAGCAGGCCTGCAAGAGACACTGGCACCTTCCTCTGGGGACAGGGACATTGCCCCTCCTGCTCCTGCCTCCCAGAAGGACGCCTGCCTGCACTAAGGGAGTGGCCTGGCTGGCTTTTCTCTCTTTAGGTCCACCAGCTGCTCGGCTGGAAAAGTATGGATGGAAATTAGTCAGAGGGGTTGAGGACCCTCAAGAGAGCCAGCACACACTCCAAATCAAAACCAGAGCCATCTGCATTGTGGCTGGAATCTCAAGAGAGCCAGGCCTCAGGGCGGAAATGCAGTAGCCTGGCCTGCCAGCCTCCCTGGAGATAAACAGCACCTAGAGTTTACACTGCAATCAGCAGCGCCTGGTCCTGTGGCCCAGACAGGCGTCGCTGGTCCGCAGAGCTGAGTAAGCACAGCGCCCACACACGCGGTCCTCGCCCTTCCCCAGAATGCCTTTCATCCTGAGACAGGGTCTTGCTGTATAATACAGGTTGGTCTTAGATTTTGGGGGTGATCCTCCTGCTTCGGCCTCCGGAGTGCTAGGTTGTTCTTTCCATACGTCCTTGCTGTGCCAGTTTCTCTGTTGGGCCAATACTAGCTAAGCAGCTGTATTTTTAACCTTATGGGTTAATTGTAGTTTGACCCATGTTGCATCCACATTGTGACTTTGCTAGGTAAGCTACTCCTGATGAAGAGCATTGGTGACACAGGAGCCCTCCTGGCTTCCCCTCCCTTTTTTAAAAATTTGTTTTTTTTTTTAAATTTTATTTTAAAAGGGAGTAAAATTAAACATAACAAAACAGAACAGAATGGGATATAAGAAAGCATAAATTTCAAAGCTAGACAACCAGAGATCTTCACTATCTGTCATATTGTCTCTTGTTTTCTTCCAAATGGTTGTCCATATCTTTGCATACAGGGAGTTCATGCTAAATAACATAGCCAATCTTTTCACAAGATGTGTAGTTCACTGGCTCCCACTTGCTAGGCAGGGGGGAGGCGGGGACCGGGATGGGGGACAGGATGACATGAGATGTCTGATTCTCAGCCAACACTCAGGCAGGATCACAGTCCCCCCCACACAGACGGGAAGAGCTCCTTGTTTTCCTGGCACCCTGAGTCAACTGCATGGTGCAGGTCCCGACTGGCCAGAGTCTCTCTCCTTCGGGCCACCGAAAGTCTGCCACACTCTCAGCCACCTCCCAGAGAGGAGGAGCTCCTTGTTCTCCTGGCATCCCGAGTCAACCACACAGTGCAGGTCCCGATGCGCCAGGGTCTCTCTCCTTCAGGCCGCCGAAAGTCTGCCACACTCTCAGCTGCCCCCAGAGAGGGGAGGAGTTCCTTGTTCTCCTGGCACCCCGAGTCAACCGCACAGTGTAGGTCCCAATGCGCGTCTCTCTCCTTCGGGCCGCTGAAAGTCTGCCACGCTCTCAGCCGCCTCCCAGAGAGGAGGAGCTCCTTGTTCTCCCGGCACCCTGAGTCAACCACATGGTGCAGGTCCCGAGGCGCCAGGGTCTCTCCCCTGCAGGCCCCCTAAAGTCCGCCATACTCACCTATTTCTTTCTGATGAATTGACTATTCCATTTCCAAAGTTCTGAAATGGCCAACAGACCACAGAAAGAATTCTCTTCAGGTTCCTGTTTGAAACCAGCAGCTACAGCGATCTGCTGGTCTTGCTTCAGGGCCACTGTTTTTGTTTTTTTGAGACAGGCTCTCACTGTGTACCTCAGGATGGCCTTGACTTCACTTTGTAGCCCCAACTGGTCTCAGAGATCCTCCTGCCTCAGCCTCGCAAGTGCTAGGATTACAGGTGTGTACCCTGTGCTTTTATGGGTTAGCCATTGACCTAAATACTTTCATCAAACCCATATAAATTCTACAAGTGTCACTGTTAAACCCATGTTTATCAAAGGGGAGGCTGCACAGAGGGGTCCTGCACACTGACAGGGCCCAACCCCAGGCCCAGGTCTCCATGGTTCCCCATGAGCCTGTCCAACTGGAAGGCAGGTGGTGGTACCCAGGAGCTGGCTCGAGGGGACGAGGCAGAAGACAGCACTCTTCTGTTTAAGTAACCTGTATTTTAGAACAATCCAAGCCCCACTGGCCTTTACCAGCATGTGTCACAGTTTGACACCGGTCCCTTCACCCAGCAAACGGTCAATTTATGCAAGCCACCTTAGCCAAATTTAACATCGCCTTGACTTTTTTCTAAAAATAAACAAAAATACATATTAACATAAATATAAACTGGGTGCTGTGCTCAGGGCTGTAATCCCAGCACTTAGGAGGCTGAAGCAGGAGGATCCCAAATTCAAGCCCAGCCTTGGCAATTTAACGACTTTACCAGACCCTATCTCAAAATTGAAAATAAAAAAGGTACGGAATTTTACCCTAAAGACCCGACACTCAGGATGCATGCACACTTCCCCCGCCCCAGGACCCCCAGCTCCAGCCCTTGGAGCGCAAAAAGCTGGGCCTCGTGGCCACACCCCTTCTTTCTCCCGCCTTCTTTGTTTTTTCCGGAGGCGTCTTTGGCTGCGTACCTTGTAGTTGGGCGGGCTCAGGGTGGTCGGAGGAATGCTATTGGTTAAAATTGCTGTTTATCTCTCTACAGCCAGCTTCGATTGGTCCATGAGCCGCCATGGTTGGATGACGTCATCGAGACTGCGACGTGCGCCGGTCACTGCGCTGGCGTGTAGGTGCCGGATGTTGGGTGGCGCGGGTCGGTGGTGACAGCTGGGAAGCCAGGCCCGGCCGAGGCGGGAGGCAGTGGGTGGTGATGGGGGTTCAGACCGCGCTGCTGGAAATCGAAAGGAAGCGGAACGCGGGGGTCCATGTCAAAGACTCCTAGACGCGGCCGCGCTCTGAGCCCCGGGCTGGAGACTTTTCTGCAGTAGACGGGTGTTACCGGTCCCCACGGGAACTGGAAAAGCAGATCGAGAAGCTAATTGCTGTCGCGGCCCTTGGTGGCCCTGGGCAATGTCAAGAGGCTGACTCGAGGCTGAGTAAGGAGGATTTGTGCAGTTTCGAGGCAGCCTGGGTTATATAGCCTGACCCAATCTCAAGAACCAAATAAACAAACCAAAAGAACCCCACCGCGAAGCGCAGCGGTCCTATCCTATGATTGTATCCCTAGAGAGATAAACAGAAGCGTGCGCAACAATATAGCAAAAGAATAACGACACCACCCCCACAGACACCCGTGTCCCAATCCCCAGAACCTGTGAATGTTGCCTGCCCTGGAAAAAGGGATTTCACTGATTAAATCCCGGATCTTGGGTCCGGGAAAGGATCTCGGATTATCTAGCTGAGCGGGCTGGAGTCTAGAGGATCCTGGGCAGGGTGACGGGTGGGTGAAACGGAAGAAGCCAGGCAGAGACCACATACTGCATGACTCGATTTAGAGAGAGATCTAGAAGATGGAAACCAGTCTGTTGCGACATTGCCTCATTCTTGGGTTATTGTATATCAACAAACCTCAGTGAAGCGTTTTGTTTTTGTTTTTCTTTTCTCCTGGTACTGGGGATCAAACTCATGACCTCGAGCTTACCAGGCAAGCACTTGAATCGCTGAGCTAAATCCTTAGCCCTCAGTGAAATGGTTTTTTCACCTCCTCTGGTTCTGGCAATTGAACTCGAGTCCAGCTCCTCTGCACTGAGAGACATTCCCCTCCGCTTTTATAATTTTGAAGCAGTTGCCCAGGCTGGACTGGAACTTGTAGTTCTCCTGCCTCAGCCTCCTAGAGTGCTGGAATTACAAGTGTGCACCACCACCACATCCAGGCCTCAGTAACGAAAAGAAGGGAACAGGTTTGGCAAAAGTGATACAAACTGAGTTACAGTAAAACAAACGAGGCATGCTGGCACATGCCTGTGAGGCCAGCATTTGGGAGGCTAAGGCAGGAAAATTGCTGTGAGTTCAAGGCCAGCCTGCATTACATAGTGAAACTGTCTCAAAAAAAAAAAAAAAAAAAAAAAAAAAAAAAAAAAAAAAAAAAAAAAAAAACAAGGGGAGGAAGCCTGGTGCACTAGTGAACGCCTGTAATCCCAGTACCCAGAAGGCTGAGGCAGGAGGATCACTTGAGTTCAAGGCAGCCTGAACCATATAGTGGAACCCTGCCTCAAAAAAGACCAAATAAATTATAAGGTGAGGGGAGTGGCCCTGAAGCAAGGCCAGCAGATCGCTGTAGCTGCTGGTTTCAAACAGGAGCCTAAAGAGAATTCTTTCTGTGGTCTGTTGGCCATTTCAGAACTTTGGAAATGGAATAGTCAATTCATCAGAAAGAAATAGGTGAGTATGGCGGACTTTAGGGGGCCTGCAGGGGAGAGACCCTGGCGCCTCGGGACCTGCACCATGTGGTTGACTCAGGGTGCCGGGAGAACAAGGAGCTCCTCCTCTCTGGGAGGCGGCTGAGAGCGTGGCAGACTTTCAGCGGCCCGAAGGAGAGAGACGCGCATTGGGACCTACACTGTGCGGTTGACTCGGGGTGCCAGGAGAACAAGGAACTCCTCCCCTCTCTGGGGGCAGCTGAGAGTGTGGCAGACTTTCGGCGGCCTGAAGGAGAGAGACCCTGGCGCATCGGGACCTGCACTGTGTGGTTGACTCGGGATGCCAGGAGAACAAGGAGCTCCTCCTCTCTGGGAGGTGGCTGAGAGTGTGGCAGACTTTCGGTGGCCCGAAGGAGAGAGACTCTGGCCAGTCGGGACCTGCACCATGCAGTTGACTCAGGGTGCCAGGAAAACAAGGAGCTCTTCCCGTCTGTGTGGGGGGGACTGTGATCCTGCCTGAGTGTTGGCTGAGAATCAGACATCTCATGTCATCCTGTCCCCCATCCCGGTCCCCGCCTCCCCCCTGCCTAGCAAGTGGGAGCCAGTGAACTACACATCTTGTGAAAAGATTGGCTATGTTATTTAGCATGAACTCCCTGTATGCAAAGATATGGACAACCATTTGGAAGAAAACAAGAGACAATATGACAGATAGTGAAGATCTCTGGTTGTCTAGCTTTGAAATTTATGCTTTCTTATATCCCATTCTGTTCTGTTTTGTTATGTTTAATTTTACTCCCTTTTAAAATAAAATTTAAAAAAAAAACAAATTTTTAAAAAAGGGAGGGGAAGCCAGGAGGGCTCCTGTGTCACCAATGCTCTTCATCAGGAGTAGCTTACCTAGCAAAGTCACAATGTGGATGCAACATGGGTCAAACTACAATTAACCCATAAGGTTAAAAATACAGCTGCTTAGCTAGTATTGGCCCAACAGAGAAACTGGCACAGCAAGGACGTATGGAAAGAACAACCTAGCACTCCGGAGGCCGAAGCAGGAGGATCACCCCAAAAATCTAAGACCAACCTGTATTATACAGCAAGACCCTGTCTCAGGATGAAAGGCATTCTGGGGAAGGGCGAGGACCGCGTGTGTGGGCGCTGTGCTTACTCAGCTCTGCGGACCAGCGACGCCTGTCTGGGCCACAGGACCAGGCGCTGCTGATTGCAGTGTAAACTCTAGGTGCTGTTTATCTCCAGGGAGGCTGGCAGGCCAGGCTACTGCATTTCCGCCCTGAGGCCTGGCTCTCTTGAGATTCCAGCCACAATGCAGATGGCTCTGGTTTTGATTTGGAGTGTGTGCTGGCTCTCTTGAGGGTCCTCAACCCCTCTGACTAATTTCCATCCATACTTTTCCAGCCGAGCAGCTGGTGGACCTAAAGAGAGAAAAGCCAGCCAGGCCACTCCCTTAGTGCAGGCAGGCGTCCTTCTGGGAGGCAGGAGCAGGAGGGGCAATGTCCCTGTCCCCAGAGGAAGGTGCCAGTGTCTCTTGCAGGCCTGCTCTCTCTCTCTCAAGGACAGGCTTTGTGTTCCCACCTAACAGAGCCCTGCCCTCCCCTGACCGCTCAGCTGAGAATTCTTTTCCTGTGGTGCAGGCGGTGAACCCATGAGAGTGGGTGAAGATCTGGATGTCGGCTTTGGGGACCTCCTGGCCACTGTCTGGTGACAGCCTGGCTCTCAAATGCAAAGTGAAGGCCAAGGACTGGAATGAGGTCAATCCAAGCAGCGACCTGGCCTGTGGTTCGCCGTCACGGGAAGTCCTGGGCATGGGCGGCTTCCCTGCACCGGCAATCACGTTCCTCCAACAGATTTTAAAAGGAGGAGAAAGAGAGGGCGAGAAGGAGGAAAGGAGAGGGCAAGGGCGGTGAAGCGGACCCCGCAGGTGAAGACATTGAAAACTGTATCAGTTATACATTTTAAGGGTAGTCAGGCGTGGTGCTGCACACTTGTCATCCAGGCACTCTGGGAGGCTGAGGCAGGAAGGTGGAAGCTTCCAGCCATGGCTGGGTAATTTAGCAAGATCTTGTCTCAAAACAAACAATAAAAAACAGGCTGTAGATGTAGCTGAGTGGAAAGGCCTTGGGTACCACACACACCCACTCAGGACACACACACCCAGGACACCAACCACCCGGCCAGTACCTTTGGCCCACATTTTAATCTGCAGCCCGAGCCAGCTGGGTCCCCAACACCCACAGGGTCCTCCAGTGACACACAGGTCTGAGGCGGGAGCGCCCCAGTCACCACCCTAACTTGGCTCACCGCAGCTTCTCCCACCCCAGCCCCTGGAGGACTGGCCCAGCACCCCTGGGGAGCCCCCTCGCCCAGCCTCCTAGTAAACTGCGCTCTGGGGCTTTCTTTTGTTTGTTTTTTGGAGCAGGGTCTCAAGGTGTAGCCCAGGCTGGCCTTGAACTCCTGGTGACCCTCCTGCCTCAGCCTGCCTGATGCCAGGATTATGGGTGTGCACCACCCTGGGTCTTTGACAGGACCTCGACACCAGGCCAGGGGGTGGACACACACTGCGACGCCCGAGAGTGTGACAAGCCAGCGTCTACCGTGGTTCTGTCTCCCGCTGCCACTAGGGAGCAGGGTCCCCGCGGCCTGGCTGCGCCACCCGGGACGGGTGCAGTGTCCGAGTCCGGTCAGTAGGGGGCGCCGCGAGGCCGGCTTCGCGCCAGGGTCTCACCCGGTGGCTCCCGCGGGGCCCGGGTCCCCGGGGGCTGAGGCCGGGGTCACCTGCGTGCAGCGCCGCACGTCCCGCCTGAGCTCGGGGCTTCTCGCCCCTTCCGGCCGCAGCCGGTCTGCAGCTGGCGACAGGGGCGTCCCGGGCCCGCGCCGCCCCTGCCCTCGCCGTGGAGGGGACCCTGATCCGGCCACCAGAGCGAATTGGGGAGCTCGATTCCTGCGCTCTGGAGGGAACCCCTGGCCGGCCAAGCCACTGCGCTGGGAGTTGTTCTCCAAACCGGGGCAGAGTGACTTTTTTTTTTCCTGGGGGTTGAAAGCTCTCCTGCCTCAGTCTCCTGAGTGCTGGGATCACAAGCGTGGGCCACCATGCCTGGCCTATTTTATTTTTTAATTTTTATTGTGATATATGCTGCGGAAATGAGCCCACTATTTTTCATTTTGAGACAGTGTCTTGCTAAGTCACTACACTTGGGATCCTCCTGCCTCAGCCTCGCTGAAAGCCGGGCTGCCAGGTGTGCGCCACCGTGCCCTGTGGGCTTGGTGCTGTGGTGGCCCCGACAGGCACTGAGCAGGAGGCCAGGCTGGGGGGGGGTCCCGAGGAGGACCCTAGGAGGGGCACCCACGGCCTCCCTGAGCCAGCTCCTGCCCTTTCAGTCAGCGCCTTGAGAAACCACTGGCCTAAAACAGGCGTGACCGAGTTGGTGGGCTGCAGTCCACCTCTCTGCTGACCTGTAAGTCACTGCCAGGAATCTCAGTCCTTTTTTTTTTTTTGAGACAGGGTCTCACTTTGTAGCCCAGGCTGCCCTGGAACTCAAAGCGATCCTCCTGCCTCAGCCTTCCCAGTGCTGGCATTACAAGCTTTGTGCGGCTGTTCGGCCTGTTGGACCTCTCTCAGTTCACAGACAGACATTTCTTCTGCATCTCCCCTGGGAAAGTCACACGGCAGAGGGGGACTGTGCTACAGGAGAGGCCCACGTTAGGGAGGCTGGCACAGGCTGGGGCTCAGTGGAGGCCTGTGGATGGGGGGGACTTTGAGGAGCCTCGGGCGTATCCATGGGGTACCCCATCCTTTGCACCGAGCGGGTGTGTGTCAATGGGAAGGCGTCCTGGGCCTGAGGTGACAGTGCCCAGGGGACTATCAGGCTGGGGCCCAGCTTCCATCTGCAACAGGCTCCCGGAGTCTTCAGAAGTGAGGGGCACACGAGTGAGGGCAGCCTAGCAGTGACAAGCAGCAGCCCTCTGTCCATCCATCTGTCTATCAGTCCATTTCATCATCCATCCAGCTGTCCATCTGCCATCTGTCTGTCCTCCATCTGTCTGTTCATTTATCCATTCATCTGTCTCTCCATCCACCCACCCACCCATCCACCCATCCATCCACCCATCCATCCA
>PVJX010049689.1:0-10957 GCA_004027295.1 Dolichotis patagonum
AATATGGTCTAAAGGTGCTTCTACTTTCCTACAAATGACTCAAATTTATCCTTCTTTAATAGCAAATCAGTACTCTATGGTGTATAAATACCATATTTTCTTTATCTGTTCATTTGTTGGTAGACATACAGGCTGCTTCCAAGATTTAGCTATTATGAATTGTGCTGCTATAAACATGAGTATGCATGTATCATTGTAACATGAGGTCTTTAACTCTTTGGGGGAAGATATGTAGTGGGGGCAGAGCTGGGTTAACTGGAATTTTTATTTTTAACTCTCTGAAGAATCTCTATACTAGTTAGTTTCCATAGTGGTTTTACTAGTCTACAATCTTACCACCAATGTAGGAGGGTTCCTTTTTCTCCATAACCTCATCAGCACTTGTTACTATTTGATTTCTTGATGAAATCTCAGTATTGTTGTAATTTGCATTTTTCTAATGGCCAGAAATGTTAAATGTTTTCTCCTGTATTTATTGGCCATTTTTATTTCATTCTCCAAAAATAGTCTATTCATTTCAGTTGCCCATTTTTTGACTGGGTCTCTTATTTGGGGGAGTCTAATTTTGGGAGGTTCTTTGTGTATTCAGTTAGGTTTGTTTGTTTGTACCGGGAATTAAACTCAGGACCCTGCATTTGCCAGGCAGGCACTTAGGCCACTGAGCTATATCTCTGGTCCCTATCTTTGTACATTCTAGATAGTAGTCCTCTGTCCAAGGTGTAGCTGTTAAAAAACATGTACCCTTTCTGTGCATTGTTTCCTCATTCCATTGGTTATTTTCTTTGAGCAGAAGCTTAATTGGTGGAATCTCATTTAGTGACTTTCATTTGTTCTTGTGCATTTGTAGTTCAGTTCAGAAAGTTCTTGCCTACACCTATGACTTTAAGAATTTTACCTATTTTATCTTCCAAATAAATATTTATTTTGATATTTAGATCTTTGATTCATTTTATTTTGACTTAGTACATGGTGAGAGAGATGAATCCAGCTTCAATCATCTTCATATGGATAGTAGCAGCATTTGTTAAAGAGGATTTTTTCCAGCATGTGTTTTTGATTCATTTGTCAAAGATGAGGTTGCTGAATATGTCTTGGGTCATTTCTGCATCCTCTATTCTATTCCACTCCTGCACATGTATTTTTTCCCACAATACTGTGCTGTTATTTTCTTTTTCTTTTTTTTTTTATCACTGGAGCCATGTAGTATAATGTGAAGTCAGGTATTGTGGTACCTCCTATTTTGCTCTTATTGCCAGGACTAACTTTGTTATTCTAGGTCTCTTGTGGTTCCATGTGCATTTTAAGATAGTTTTCTTTTGTTCTGTGAGGAATGCTGTGGATGTTTTTGTTTGCATTGCATTAAATCTGTAGATCAGTTTTAAAAGTATGGCCAATTTGACTATATTGGCTCTGCCTATCTAGGAGCAGGGGATATTGTTCCATTTTCTGATGTCCTCTTTGATTTGCATTTTCAGACTACTGTAGTTTTTGTTGCAGAGGTCTTTCACTTCCTTGGTTAGGTTAATTCCTAAGTGTTTAACTTTTGTCAATGCTATTCAGAATGGTAGTGTTTTCCTAATTTCTTTCTCAGTCAGTTCATCATTGGTATAAAGGAACACTCCTGATTTTTGTGTGTTGATTTTATATCCTGCCATTTTGTTCAATTTGGTTATTAATTCTAAGTGTCTTTGGTGGAATATTTTTTGGTCTCCTCTGCAAATAATGATAATTTGACTTCTTTCTTTCCTACACATATCCCTTGTATTTCTTTTTCTTGGCTGATTCTTCTTATGTTCAAAGTATTACATTGAACAGCAGTGGCAAGAGTGGACATCCTTGTCCTGCTCCCAATTTTAGAGAAACCTTTCAGTTTCTCCCATTTATTATGATGTTGGCCGTTGGTTTGTTAAAAATGGCCTTTATCAGATTGAATCTATTTTGTTTAGAATTTTTATCATGAATGAGTGTGAGATTTTGTCAGAAGTATTTTCTGCATCTACTGATACGATCATGTAATTTTTGTTCCTATTTCTGTTTAGGTGCTACGGTACACATATTTATTCGGATATGTTGAACCATCCTTGCAACACTGAGATGAAACCTGTTTGGTCATTATATATGATCCTTTGATTTGTTTCATTCTACTGCAATGCTTTGTTGAGTGATTTTTATACCTCCATTCAGCAAGCAGTTTGGACTGTGATTTTTCTTTTTTAGTGGAATTTTTTCATTTTGGGACCAGAGTAATGCTGAATTCCTGAAATGAGTTTGGAGTTACTTCTTACCTTTCACTTCTGTTGAAGGGTTTCAAGAGTATAGATATTATAAACTTAAGATCGTACAGAATTCATAGTGAATCCATCAGGTCCTTCGTTGCCTGTTATTAAATTGTTCAGAATTTTTGTGTATTCTTTTTGCTTTGTTTTGTTGTGGTTTTTGTTTTTTGTTTTATCAGTATCAGGGATGGAACTCATGACCGCAGGCTTGCAAGGCAGGTGCTTATGCCACTGAGCTAAATCCCTGGCCCCTAATTTTTATGTATTCTTGGTTCAGTTTTGGTAATTTGTATGAGTCTAGAAATCTTTCCATTTCTTGAGGATTTTCCAATTTGTTGAGGAACAATTTTTCATAGGAGTTACTAACAATCTTCTGAATTATGAAAGTGCCATTTGTGACTCTGATTTCATTTCTAATTGCATTGATGTTAGTTCTCTCTATCTCTCTCTGTCTCTGTCTCTCTGTCTCTCACTCTCAGAGGCTGCTTGCCTATTTGTTTATTCTTTTGAAGAACCAGTTCTTTGACTCTTTTGACTCTTTGTACTATTTTTCTAGTCTCAAATTCATTAACTTCAAGGGCTGGGGTATAGCTCAGTGGCCCAGCACTTGCCTGACAAGTGTGAGGTTTGATTCCTGGTACAAAAAAAAAATCATTAACTTCTGCTCTGATATTTATGATTCCCCTCCTTAAACTTGGGTTTGGATAGTTCTTGTTTTTCAGGTATCTTGATGCTCATCATTGGGTTATTTGAGCTTACTCTATTTGTCTACTGTGAGCATCAATTGCAATAAGCTTCCTTCTTAGTACTGCTTTTGTTGTGTCTCATAGATTTCAAGGGATTGTACCAGAACTATTGTTTGAGTCCAGAAATTGTTTAACTTCTTTGATTTCTTCTGTGATCCACTGGGTGTTCTACAGTGTTATTATGTTTCCAGATGTTTGTAAGTGTTCTGTGTTTTTCTTTTGTGATTGCTTTCTAGTCGTTATAGATTAAAAACTGGTCAACTTAATGCCAGTGGAATTAAATCACCATGGTGCTGATCGTAGATGTTCCGCCCGAGGAAAGTTGCCAGCATAAATAGAGATGTGGAGAAGGAGAAGAGAGGCATTGAAGTGTTAAGGCATTGAGGCATTGTGGGTTCTTCTACATGTTGCTGTTTGAGCTGTTGGTTCTCCTGGAGAAGTCTGGTCCTTACATCAAGCATCGCTTTCTGGCTCCAGAGGGGAAGACGTGTGCTGCTTAATCCCCAGGATGAACTCGTCACGCTGGCTTCCTGGCAGGTACTTAACTGTGCTTATCATTGGAGGAGCTTGAGGCCTCCATGTCACTGAGGAAGCTGTGGTGCTTTTCAGAGCAGCCCTGGTCTTTGTTTTGAGCGTGACTTCTCGGCTCTACTATAGAACCTTTAACTTAGCAGCACAGCTTCTTCACCCTGCTGGCATAGACTTCCTAGTTTCCACTGCTGACCTTTGGGCCTTCCCAGCATGGATCCATAAAAGACACTGGCGTGAGTCCTTCTTGTGGTCTCTAGATCTCCAGATGGACTTGTGGGAGGCATTGTCATGAGCTCTGGGTCTTCATCTGGACTCATGCGGGACATTGCTACGGGATTTAGGCCCTTGGCTAAATATTCTATGTCTTTAGTGTTGTGGATAGATTTCCTAAATTTTCTTGTGTTAACTCTGAGTGATCATCATAAAATAATATTATAAACTCCATGTCTGATTTTCATTGTTCTCCATGCAATCCCTGACTACAGCACTAGTTTCAATGTACAATGATCTGATAGTACATATGAAGTGATCTGGATTCTTTTGTATCTTTTTAAGCAGGCCTCATAGATTAGCAAGTGGTCCATTTTGGAGAAAGTTCCACAAACTGCTGAGAAGAATGTGTATTCAATTGTAGTAGGGTAGAATATTCTGTAGGTATTTGTTAAATTCATTTGTTCAAAGATGTGGCTCAGCTTGGTATTTCTTTGTTGAGTTTTCATTTTTTGAACTCTCTGTGAAAGTGGAGTGTTGAAGTCACCCACTATGATTGTGTGTTCATTTGATCTTTTACATCCAGCAATGTTTGTTTTATGCACTTGCATGTTCCAGTAGTTGGTGTATGTATATTTACAAGTGTTATTTCTTCCTGTTTGAGTATTCCCTTAGCTAGCATGTTAGAGTCTGGTGTTTGATCCATTCTGCAAATCTATGTCTTTTAATTGGGGATTTGAGGCCATTAACTTTGAGAGCTATTACCGAAAGTTGTTAATTTAGTCCTGACATTGCATTCTTTTTCTGTTAAAGACTCATTTTTCTTTAGTTTATCTAGTTGCCTCACTTGATATACTCATTCCATTTAAATCTGTGGCTTTCTTGGGTTCATTGTCTCTGTCTAAGATCCTTGAGTATTTTTTGGAGTGCTGCCTTGATGCTCATGTCTCCTAAGTTGCTCTTTGTGACGGAACCCCATTATTTCTCTATCTATTTTGAAAGAAAGTTTTGCAGGCTATATTAATCTGGGCTGGAAGTTGTTGGCTTTTAGGTATTGAAATCCTCCATTCCAGGCTCTTTTGTCCTTTAAAGTTTGTGTTGAGAAGTCTGCTGTAATCCTAATGGGTTTACCTTTATACATGATTTATTTTTGCTTTTTCGGACTGATTTTAAGATTGTATTTTTTCACTGGATGTCTGGGATTCTGACAAAGATGTATCATGGGGAGCTTTTTTTCCACTGTGGTTAGTTGGGGCTCTATAAGTCTTGCTTACCTGTATGTTAAAATCTTTCTTCATACTTGGAAAGTTTTCTATTACGAATTCTTTAAGCAGATTTTTATTCCAGGCTAACTCCAATTAGCTTTCAGCTAGTCTTCTTAGCATCATCTAGTAGCTGCTGGATTAATGTTTCTTTTTCTCTTATCACTTTTAAGCTTCTCTAGGTAACGCATCTTGAATTACCATTTTGTCCTTGATTTCAGAAACTTTGTCTTCACCTTGGTCATTTCTGAAATTTACAAATTCCGTACAATTTTTATTTTTTGTATTTCTGTCAGACACCTTTTTATGAAGTCTATATCGTTAGTATTTGTCATTCATGTTTTAGACCATTTTGGTCAGCTCTTCCAATTTTTTGTTTCTCCCATATCCACATAGAATCAAATTATATGATAGTCTCATGAACTTTTAGGTCATGTCCTCTTTGAATTTGCCAGGTTTCTTTACCTCTTCTTTAATCAACACGTAAAACTCTACTATCTGGTGGCTGTTGTCCTCTCCACTGATGTGCCCTGGATCTGCCTTAGGAGAAAGCGGAAAGCATGATAGTCTTTTGTGGCCTGCTTCCTCGTATTCCTCTGGGGAGGAAGGCTGGAGCTGGGGTCAAGTAGAATAAAGAGAGATTGTAGTTGACATGAAGGTCTTTTAAGTCAGATTCTGCCTTTCAGTGATGTGTTCATAGCTTTATTTATCCAGTTGATAGTGTTTGCCCCTTCAGCCATTCAATTTAAATGGTTTGGACCCTGTTGCTCTGTTGCGAGGAATTACTATTGGTTATAACAGCATCAGCAGATCTGATCATACATCACTTATATGTGTTAAACGTTGTATTTACATTTTCATCCTTTAGCAATCCCTTTTAAAACTTGCACTATAGTCTTACTAGCATTACTGTCATGTGGAAGGAGAAGAGAAGGGATGAGATGGACAGAGAGGTAAAAGAGGGGTATAAATCAGAGGAGAAGTCGGAAAAAATAATAACAGCTAAAAACTAGATAGGGAGGTCAGACTCTACTGGAGATCTTTTATAGTTGGTGTAAAGGGTTAGTGTTAAAGGCTTAAAAGTTATTTGTGGGAGTGGAGGAAATAGGAGGAGGAAGGTATAATTCAGGATTGAGGAAAACTGTGAGATTGTCAGAACTTACTGATATATTTGTTCACTTGAAAGGTGGAGAAGAGGCAAAGAAAAACAAGGGGAGAGGTAAGGTAAGAAAAAGCAAAAAAATGTAGGAGGGAGAACAGAAGATTAAATACAAGAGAAGATAGGAACAACTGAGAGTGAGCAGAATACAGAGAGAAAAACTTGAAGAATTTAAAAAGTGAGAGAAACAAGAAAAAATAAGAAAATAGAATTGATGTAGAAGCTGCATTTTCAAAGAATCTTCTCTGAGCATCTCTGATGTGATTCCCGCTCTAGTCAGCCATGTTGGATCCTCTAGATTTATCTTGGGTAAATTTCCTATAGCTGGATTTTGTAATTTTCTTCCAGCTATTTGTATATTTTAATTGAAGGATGTCATACATATCACTAATTGTGATCATTGATATATTTGGATTTAATTCAGTCACCTTAGTTTGTATCATGTATTCTACTTTTTCTGATTTTTTTTCCTCTTTTCTCATTCAAAGATTTGGAATAATTTCTTTTTTGCTTTTGGTTTCTATTGGTTTTCTGCTCACAAGTCATACTCTCTAATTTTTTGTTTACCTTAAATATACTAGCACAAATTATTTATCACTGCACAATAGCTTTGTTGTCTTTATATGAAAACCTTGGAATTCTTTTATTCCAGTCATCTTCCTCCTCATCTGCATGCCAATGTTATCCAGTACTTGAAGGCTGTCTTTTTATTTTTGAAGGCTGTCTTTTTGAACCCCACAATTTGTATATTAATAATTTTATTTGGTTGGTTTTTGCAGAGATATACCCATACACTTACTATAACCTTTATACATGATTTCTTCTGACATGTCAGAGCTTCCATTTGGGGCATCTTTTTTTTCCTTGATCTGCATGTATTTAACTTTCCTTTATTGAAGCCTATTATCAGTCTGTCTCTTAGAGCAGGCTCCTAACTGCTTCCCAAGCTTCATTTGCGCTTTATTTGAAGCACTGTGATTCAAATGATTTGCTGCCTTAAGCAAGAAAGGTAAAAGTTACCTTTCCCATCTTTAAGGCAGACTTTGTTAAGCAGGAAATGTTCCAGCCACACCAAAGGGCTCTGCTTCTAGTCATTATGGGATTCTGTTATCACTTATACATGAAAGAAACCAGATGCATGCATCAAATTTACTTGACAGAATCTTAAATCCTTTCACCTGAGCAAATGATATAAAGCAAATTAATAAAGGAGATCTCACTGCATTGGGAACTGAAGAATAGAATTTTTATAAAAGATGTAGTATGCAAGGTTGATTTAATATTCCAGTAAAACCACTTCAAAACTTTTCTTCCTGGTTCCCTCATCCTCCACAATGGATATGCCTATCCACATCTACTCTTTCTTCTTCTGGCCACATTACACTCGTGCTCTTTTGAGAAAATACTCCTTCTTCATTCTTTCCCAATGTAATTTGGACAAATTCACACTCTGATTCTAAATGGTCACCTAGGGCCTGGGATTTAGCTCAGTGGTGCAGTGCCTGTCTAACAAATTTAAAGTCCTGAGTTCAATTCCCCGTACCCTCCACCCCACAAAAACAGCATAGTACATCTAAATGGTCACCTTATTCAGGTGTGGTTAGTCAGGTTGTTTTATCCCTTAGTCCACTCCTGGGACCAACTGATGAGATTCCTGACTTGAGGTCCTACAGGCCCAGGCCAGTAAGGGCTTTGTGACCAAAGCAACATTCTGGCCTAGACATGACAAACGGAACAAGGCCTTGTCTTGCAAGCCCATGCTGTGTTCACTCTAACATTCTCAAGTAATGGCTGACCTTATCTAGAGAGATACAGTATTTTCCTATTGTTGCAGGTAACTACCACATATTTAGTGTCTCCTTGTCTTTCCCAACTTGTAGAGACTGCCTGCATTTCTTGGCTCATGGTCATATATTATCTCTCCATCTCTGACCCTCCTGCCTCACTCTTTCTATCATAAGGAGTCTGGTCTTCACATTGGACTAGAGAACCAAGAAGAATCTTCACATCTCTATAGCCTTAATCATATCTGCAAAGTCCCTTTTATCATGAAGATAACATATTCATAGGTTCCAGCAGGGAGTGATGTTAGTAGACTTAGGTGCTATTACTCAATCTGCCAAAAGAGCTTTTAGGTAACACCCCACGTAAGTTAATGTGCATATGGGTGCTTTGGTTTGTGTCTGGATCTCCCCCCAAAGCCCCATGCAGTCATGGGAACAGGTTTCTAGAATTTTTAATTGATTTATGGTCCAATCCTGGGATTATGAGTGTAAGTGTTACACCCACCTAGGGTGGGTAGCCTGTGTTCAATATAAGGGACAGAAAGAGTTTGTCTATGCACTCTTTTTTGCTCTTCTTGCTTTTGCTATCTTCTACCACCTTGAACTGTTGCCCCTGTGCCATGCCAAACTGCCTTGGAGCTAGCTGATTATGGACTGAAATGTCCACAAACTTTGAGCTAAATAACCTTCCTTTCCTTAATTTCAAGTGTTAGGTATTCTGTCCTAGCAATGAGAGAAAAGAAACCAACACAATGGGCTAAGGTACTTCCTGATACCAACCTCATCTGAAAAAAAGGGGCAGTTGATGGTCCAAGGATAATGAGTTGGTATGAACATGAATCTATTAAATTCAGCTGGAATGTCTTGCTAAGATATTCTTTAGAAGAATGCTTTAGATTATTTGTAGGAACCAGTGCCTGAAATCTGCAAAGAGGAACTGGTAAGAGATATTGTTTCACTATAATATGAAGTATTTAGAGCACAAACTGGTATGTGGAATCTGCAATGCAGATGTGTCATGATTCATATCTAGATGTCCCCCCAAACCTCATGCACTCATAGGTGGAGATTTGCAGAAGTGATTGGATCACAGGGGTATGATATTCATCAGTGGATTAGTCACTCACTGATGGGCATGACCCGAGTATATTTCCCTTCCCTTCCTCCTCCCTTGATCTCTCTCTCTCTCTTTCTCCCTTTCCCTCTCCCTTTCCCTCTCCCTCTCTCCTGTCTGCCAAGCCATGAGATGTTTCTCCTCTGCCAGGCCCCTCTGCCATACTGTCCTGCCCTGCAGCAAACTATGGACTAAAACACCTATGAACTGTGAGTCAAAATAAACCTTTCTTCCTTAGAGTTGTAGGTGTTAGGTATTGTGTCAGCAACAAGAAAATTAACTAAGACAGCGTGCTTCATGAGCAGAGTTCAGTGGTTCTGTAGAAAGGACTATGCCTTCTGCCTGGAACTTGAGTTATGAGATTATGTCTGAAACAAAGACTCTCATGATGATGACTTAAAAACAGTTAACTTTTGAGAGTGATTTTGTTGTTGTTGGGTTTTTTTGTTTTGTTTTGTTTTGTTTTGTTTTTTTGTACCAAGGATCAAACTCATGATATGGCACTCACCAGGCAGGTGCTTATACTGCTGAGCTAAATCCCTGGGCCTTTGACAATGTTTTTTCCCATCCATCAATTTGACTCCAAGCTTCAGGGGAGGAGAATGAGGTGAAAAGAATGAGACTCTTGCTCTCTTGTCCCCAGGCAACTTGACCATCATGGAGCACACATGGCCACTGCAGTGGGCATCAGCAGAGGAACAATAGACAGATCTGATTCAGTGGGACATGACATGGTGAGCCATTTCAGAGTCTGCCTGTGCTCCTAGGCATCAACATGGATGCAAGAGAAAGAGGACAGGATGTAAGCTATGGTTTTATACCCTGGAGCAGGTAATATGTGAGGTTATTCTGTTTTTCCCCAAACTGGTACTTGAGATCCAATGCTGGAGATAAAAAGCTGAAAACTATCTCTTATTCTAAAGACAGCTGACAGTTATTGGACCACTCAAGGCTTACTGGGAGGATGGAACTGTCTAACAGTCATAACCTCAAAGTAGCCCTCCAACCCTACCACCTTCTCAGAGAGGAGAGAGGGTACATATGTGTCAGAATTGTCTGAGAAGTGATCAAAATATATAGTGAATATTTAAATTAAAATCTTTATTACAGTAAAAGACACATTGCCATAAATCCCTCTCAAAAAACTCTTTTCCTGAAGAGACCAAAAATGGCAGACCTAGAGGCAGCAGGATATGAGCCTCTCTGAGAGAGACAGCTCAAATGCCAGAATAGAACACCCTGGAGAGATCCAAACAGAAGGAGATGGACTCTCTCAACCCTGGAAGAAACTGAAGGGAAAGAAACTGCTCGCATATGAGGGGCTACAATTAGAGAAGCTAAGATCAACAAGCACTGCACTCTTGCCAAGCCGCCTGAATTCGTGCCTGAGATCGATTTGAGCAACCAAACCCATGCCGAAGTGACTGGCTTGAGCGGCCAGAGCGTGGAGCTGAACAGCCCTGTGCGTAGCTCGCCCAGACCTGGCCCTGCACTCGACCCACCCAGAGGCACCGTGAATTCGTGCTGCAGCTGCACTGAGGTCAGAGGTCGGGGAGCCCAGCAGTTCTCAGGGACCAGCATCAACA
The DNA here is from genome assembly GCA_004027295.1 of Dolichotis patagonum. NCBI lineage: Eukaryota > Metazoa > Chordata > Mammalia > Rodentia > Caviidae > Dolichotis > Dolichotis patagonum. The sequence goes on from PVJX010049689.1 coordinate 10,669, forward strand.
CACGGTGAGTGATGGGAATGGGACCCTCCCTCAGGAAAGCGACAATCAACTAGATGACATATTGGAGCTGGGCAGGAAAGTCCTGGCTCTGTAAGGAAGCGGCTTCAGTTGGTTGCTCCCCTCGCAGAGCAGATTGGAGGGATCTGCTTGGACTGGGCTGGGACCCAGTGGGTCATCACAAATCAATTGGTTCCTTGAGGGTGGCGCACACTGATGCAGTGAAGGCCCACGAAGGTCGACTGGCCCAGAGGGGAGAAGCCAGCATATACTACCCTTGCTTGCACTTCAC
>PVJX010049690.1:0-11274 GCA_004027295.1 Dolichotis patagonum
TATTCCGCTTCTAGGCATATTTCCAGAAGAACTGAAAACATCGTACCACAGTGATTTATGTGCACCCATGTTTATAGCAGCACAATTTGTAATAGCCAGATCTTGGAAACAACCTAAGTGCCCATCAACTGAGGAATGGATAAAAAAGTTGTGGCATTTTTATACAATGGAGTGCTACTCAGCTATAAAGAATGATCACGTCGAGATATTTATAAATAAATGGACACGACTTGAGACCATTCTCTTAAGTGAAATAAACCAAACTCACAAGGGTAAATACCATATAGTCTCCCTAATATGAGATTTGATAAGAGTATATAAGACTTTATGGTAAGCATGAGGTCCTATGTCATAGCTTCGAAGTCTTTCAAAGTTTTAAATCATCAGTTGGAATGGTGTTATCCTGTTTTGTTTGACTATATCATATGTGATGATATGAACAGCTGTTTTGAAGAAAACATTATGACAGCTATTGGTGATTTAATATTATCCTTCTTAGAAGTCCTACCATGCTTTTTTTGTTCTACTTCCATTGGTTCTATCTACCACATTGTGTTTTATTGGAATTTGAATATTTGTGATAGTTCAAATTTTTTTCTTTTCTATCAAAAATGAGATATTATAGTACCCATTGATCATTTTCTGTTATTCGGTTCAGAAAGCCCTGTAATTCTTTCACTGTGTACATGGCTTTATACTATTGTGTTATGTTTGATATTATTGTAATTGAAACTATGCTCAACTATAGCAGAGTAAGAGATATGGTGTTAAATACTGTTGATGTCCAGTTGCCTTAATGTAAAGTACTGTGTTGCCTATGTTGTCCTGTTCTGATCTACTCTGTACTGCCCCCTTTTGTTTTATTCTCTTTCAAATAAAAAAAAAAGATTCTTTACCATTTTCCATTTGTTATGGCTTATATCTAGATGTCTATTCAAAACTTCATGTGGTCAGAGGTGGGGAGTTTTAACGGTGGATGGATTAAGGTGTGTAATATTGGGATCAAGGGTGCTCTACCCTGGGTGTGAGTGACTTCACTCAAATGGAGGTTAGTTTGGATGGAATATAAAGAGACATAAAGAAACCATGGCTAAAACAAAGAACTAAGAGACACAGGATTTGAAATTACCTACCACTGAAGAGACAAGTAATTGTGCTTCTGTAAGATCATTTCTTATTATACCTGAGGCAGCATGTGACATTCTCCTGTACCTGGCAAACTATTAAAACTTAATGAAGAGTTTTTGGTATATGAGAACATAAATTTATAGAATAATATCCTCCACAAACATAGATGTAAATACTATTAACAATATTTTAAATATTTAACTCAATAAAGAGTAATATGATTACTGTTTTATTACATTTTATTATAGAAATGTAAAATTTGTTTAACACCAATGTAATTCTCCATTTTAACAGGAAACAACTGAAAATGTAAACAATATATCAATAGATGGAGAAAAATGATAAAGCTAACACTATTTTTGTTAAGAGTCTTCAGCATGGTAAGAAAAGTTTTTTAAAACTTTAAAAAAGTCATTTAGTTATGCTTACAACTATTATCATTAAGTTTAATAACACTGAAAACATCCTAAATTTTTATCCATGGAGCACTAAATAAATTATGCTGTACTCAACCAAGAAATGATATATAGTCATAAAAATTAGAGAATGAAGGCATAATTATTAGGAAATGAAGAAGATATGACACAGAGTAATTTACAACATACAATGAAAATAATGAGGTTTGATACCCCTATATAGGAAAGGAACTTGACTACCTTGAGTCATTCCAAAGTATAATGACTCACTTCCAAAAACAGAGTATAGAAAGGGGAAAAAACCTTTTGCAGTGGAGGAGGCTGACAAGCACTGTCCTCATTATCTGACCCAGGTTAATATCACTAGTGTGACACAGCAGTAGCCTATCCTCTCTTATGCTGAGATGAGAGAGCCTATACCTGACTGGCTATCTTAAAACTGTTAAGCTCACAAAAAGGAAAAACTGCAAAGTTTTACAGACCAAAGGGAACTAACAAAGCAAAACAACTGAGTGCAATGTGTGATCCTTTGTAACATTCTGGAAGAGAAAAATGATGTTTGTAGAAAAACTTGTGAAATTCAGTTATCATCAAGAATTTAGTTAATAGTAATTTGTCAACACTGTTTTCTAGGATTTGACAATTGTATCATGGTGATATAAGATTTAACCTTAGAAGAAACTTTATGAGTGGTTTTGAGACTTCTACCTTAATTCTTCTGTAAATCTAATATTATTTCAAAATTTTAAATTGAATTTTTAAAAAAAGTTCAAAAGGGTATATGTAATATGATAACTACTATGAAAAATTCTGAGTAAAAAATAATTTTCCTATTTTTACAAAAGAAATATAAGAAAGATAAACTGAAAGCTGCTGATACTACATTACTATGGAAAGTAGATCAGGCTGGAGTCAGTGGAATATATATTGAAATAAGAGTTCCCTGAGCATATTACACTGTATAGGTTAGACATATGAAGCTACATGAACATTTTTCACTATTTTAAATATTTAAATAAAAAAATAAAAAGAAAAATATTGAATGCACACAAAATAAATGAACCTAAACATCTTGCTGGACTTATTTCTATTAAATCTTGAGTAAACAGAAGAATATAGTACCTGGGACATCCTTCAGGACAACCAACCTTGGTTCTGTCATGGATTCTAAGACTGGAAGGACAAAGAGTGGTAGAAGTACAACTGTTATAAATACATTAAGAGACACTTAACAATCACAGTGTATTAGTGTTAACTAGATACTCTCTTATAACATTTTGGGAGAAACAAACACACTCACCTCTGTGTGTCTGCCACCATCAGGATGCTTGCTTCCCTGAGGTAACCAGCACAGGGAAGCAGCTAGATATGGCCTGTGCACCCACAGGCCACCATTGGAGACCCTGGCTTCCTATGAGCAGCCAGTGTGGGCCAGAAGAATCAGACAAACATGCCTCTGTGCAACAGTTACCATCAGAAGAGTCCTGGTGTAGTCACACAGGCTGAAAGAAGAAGCAGCCCTGCCACCATGAGCCTCTGGCCAGAGGAAGCTTTGGTGTAATGGTGCGGGTCTTCAGAAGCCCACCCTATGCCCTACTGTCTCCCCAGAAACCTGGGTGCAGAGAAACCCATCTGCCTGGCCCATTGCTCTACACTGCAGAAGAGCAGTCAATGCAGGAAGAATCTGGGATCCCACACCTGGCAGGAACCTAGGAAAATATCAAGATGAAGGAGCAAAAGGGAATCTCAGACCTCCAGCCACCACAGAACAAGTCTGGGAGATATAGACATGGAAGTCACACATCTGAAATCTCTAAAAGGATAGCAACTGAAGTAGAGAAATGACTTCATGAGGCTGTAAAAGTAATCAGATAAGAAACAATATCTCAGGTAAAAGAAGAAATCACAAATATAATGAAAGAATTTCTGAGCATATCTAAAGTAGATATGGATAAAAAAGAGAGAATAGGAAAATGATGGAAACCTTGAATGAAAAATATAGGAAGGAATTAAAATGTATCAAACAGATTCAAAGAGATAACCAGGAAATTTAAAATTCCATCAAAAACTGGCAAAATCACTTGAAAGAGATTGAAGATAGACTTTCAGTCCTTAAAGACAGCATTACTGCTAGTGATCATGAAAGGAAATTTCTCTCAAAAATAACAAAGAACTGGAAAATAAAAATTGAATGGTTCCAAGACCATGCAAATAAAAATAATTTAAGAGTGACAGGTGTCAGCGGAAAAGCAAAGTATCAACACAAATGACATCAAAGGACTATTTAGAGAAGTAATAGCAGAAAATTTCCAAAACATGGGAAAAGGACCTGGCGTACATATAAGTGAGCCTTATAGAACTCTAACTAGCCATAAACAAAATAAACCCATACTCAGATATATAATAATCAAGATCCCAGAAATTCAGCACAAGAACAGAATATTAAAGGCTATTAGAGAAAAAGATCAGATCACCTATAAAAGAAAATCTATCAGAATCAAGGCAGAATTCTCGACATATACTATTAAGTCAAGAAGAGCTTGGAATCCTGAAAGAAAACAACTTCAAATCCTGAAAGAAAACAACTTCCAACCCAGATTGATGTACCCTGAAAAATTGATGGAAAAATAAGACACTTCCATGAAAAAGAACAACTGAAGGAATTCATGACCACCAAACCAACCCTACAAAAAGCACTGAAGGCTATTCTAGAGAGATAAAGATGATCATGGTTCCAAGAACCATGATCACCAAAGCACAGGGGGATCACCAAACAGGGCAGGCAACTGAACACAGAGGAAAAGTGGGCAGGGGTGGGGAAGCAGCAGCAGGAGGGTAGCATGGCAGAGATGAACCAATGCATGCCAATTGTAGCCATTAATGTAGATGGTCTCAATTCACCAATAAAAAGAAACATAGGAATAGTGGATCAAGAACAAGATTAATGAATATACTATACATAAAAAACACATACAACTCAAAAGGAAATTCATAGACCAAAAGTCAAAGGAGAGAAAACAATATTCCATGTGACAGGAAACCAGAAAAAAGCAGGGTAGCTTGCCCATTAACTGCAGAATGGATAAGAAAGGGTATTTTTATACAACAATAGACAGCTTAGTTATCAAGAAGGATAATCTCGGGGCGCTTGTACGTAAATGGGTGCAACTTGAGATCATGCTCATGGCTGAAATGGTTCAGACTCATGTAGGTGAACATTGTGTAATCTCCCTAGCATAAAAAACTGAATGAATTAATGGGATCCAAAATGTACAATAGATATTGTGAATGTAATAGGGAGGAAATGTCTAAAAAGGGAAGATGGTAACCTGTTGTCAATTTTCTATTATCTTGTTTTGAATTCTTGTATTGTTTTCATTGTTTTGTTAAGTTTGGTTTTATTTTGTCTTATTTTGTTTGATTTTATTATGTGTGATAGTATGGGCAGCATACTATTTTGAAGATAACAAGATGTATTGTGGTAGCCACCTTTGATTTCCTATTATCTTGTTTTGAAGTCCTATATTGCTTTCATTCTTCCATTCTGATTGGTTTAATTCTATTTTATTTCATTCAGGTTTAAGCTCTTTAAAATAAAATAAAAACATTTTGAGAAACAGAGGAATTTAGTATGTAGTATGAACTACATGGCACTAATTAAGTACTGGCAATGTCCTTGAGACTGATAATGGTGCTGTCTTTTGGAGGACATCCCTGTTTTCATGAGAGGCATACTGAAGTTTCTAGGAAGACGGTATTAAGATGGCTGTAACATATTCAGAAGATTTTTAAAAACAAAAGTACATTTCTACTTACAGACACAGATGGAGTAAAATGGGAAAGTACTTTACAGAGAATAAATATAGGTATGAGAGGCACTGATATTTCATTGTATTAAAAGTAGGTTTTAAACCATCAACCTAATTTTCTTTTTGATGAAGAGCCTCCATCAAGGCAGACACTTTGTAAGAGTCATTTTTCTTATCTATTTTCTTCAGTGTATTTGAGGTTATTAGCATGTTTATTTTTTAAATTTTCTCTGAGAAATTTTTCTACCTTTTCTTCCTAGATCATGCATATCATTTATATTTTCAAAATCTTATCACCCTCTACATGTTAAACAGTAAATATCTAGAGAGTTATACACATTATGAGTATCCTACCCAGAGAAAGTTTCAGCACCTGTCACATTAAAGTGATTGTATTCTTCCACTTGTCACAAATGAGTATCTTAACTGACTACAGAAACACCTGAAACAATAGAGGTCAACATACTCAACTCTTGCAACCAGTTAACTTGCTAAATGCCCACTAGATTTGAAGGTTTCAGAACTGGTTAGAATAAAATGTTCATCATAACTATATATGGCTAATATTAAGAGGAGTAGAGTCAGATGTCATGAACTATCTATAACTCAGATATGTACTTATGATTTTAATTTCTTTTCCCTTATACATTCCATCTTTCTTATTTTTGAAAATGGGATACAGAAAACCACAGTCACACAAAATGGTCCCAAGCCAGTGATACTGCTGGGGTTCCTGGCAGAATGAAAGGCCAGACACACAGCAGGGAAAGATTTCCTCAAATGCATGATGTTTTCCTAAGTACAGCATGGCATTTTGGGAGAAATTTTCTAATCGCAATTCATTTTTCCCTCTAAGTCCATTTTCTATAATATAAATACCAGACTGACTATCTGAATTACAAAGAAATTAAAAAATATTTTAAGCTTCCTAGGTTTAAAATACTAAAAACTGAAACCTGGAAATACACAGCATTTACCTAATATGTACTTTGAGGTTAGCTTGTGTCTTCATTAATGATTTAAAACAAATATTTAACCAAATTTTTAATGTTCAAAATACAATTCCCTAAAGTTATCTTAAGACTGTCCAAGAATTTAGATATCTGAAATTTTTACATGGATATTTTCCTTATATTTTACCTTTTTAAAATTTTAGTAGTAGAGAATGATAATTTAATAAATCCTTTTTTATAAGCACATCCTTATAGCACACAATGTTCATACTCCTTGTGATGAACTGTTACATGTATATAACACATCTCAATTCCTTTTTAAAATCCCTTTCCTTTCCTTTTTCCCTTCTCTATCTACCCTGATCCTCCTTTCTTTTCTTCTTTTGGACATGTTTGCATACATAATGCTTAATTTTCTTATGTGGAGTTGGTACATGTACATAACATGCTAATTCCATTTTCATTCCCTTTCCTTCCTGTTCTTCTCTTCACTCTCCATCTCTCAATCTCCTTCCCCTTTGAGAAAGATTTATCTCCCTTCTTACTATCTTAGGTTTTGCTCTTCATTTATACTTTGGGTTTCTCATATAAGAGAAACCATATGATATTTAAGCTTATGTGTCAGATTTATTTCACTTAACACTCTGGTCTCAAGGTACATCCATTTTCCTACAAATGAGTCCATTTTGTTTTTCTTGAATGAGTAGCACTCCACTGTGTGTAAAAATCATGTGTTGATGAACAAATAGGCCACTTCGAAGATTTATGTATTATGAATTGTGCTACTGTAAACATCAGTATGCATGTATCTTTGCAATATTATGTCTTTAACTCTTTCAGATAGATATCTAGTTGGGGAACAGGTAGAAGGGAAATACCTGGAAGAAAGATAACCTCTTTAATAAATGGTGTTAGGTGAACTGGCTATAAACATGCAGAATACTAAATCTAGATCCCATTTTTCACCAAGTACTAAACCAAAAAATGGATCAAAGAACTAAATGTTAAAACCAAAACACTTAAGCTGTTGGAAAACAAAACAGGTAAAACTCTTGACATCATAGGTATAGGCAAGGACTATCTGAACAGAACTTGGTTACACAGGAAATAGTGCTGATAATCAATAAATGCAACTGTATCAAATTTAAAAACTTCTGCACAGCAAGAGAAGCCACCAAAAGAATGAAAAGACAACTTAAAAAATATTGGGGGAGGGATTTGCCAACGGTACCTTAGATAGAGGACTAGTCTCTAAAATATACAATGAACTCAAAAAGTGGACCTCTCATATTTAAAGATCCAATAAAATGGGCAACTGAAATGAACAGAAACTTTATAGAAGATGGAAAGTAATCAATATGTACATGAAGAAATGATCAATGCCACTGGACATTATAGAAATGCAAATTAAAACAACACTGACTCCTCTGTATGACAAAACTGCAGTTACAAGGGGTAATAACCATGACCATAGTCCAGTACAAAGGAACAGGCCTTGAATCAAATTGACAGCAACTCCACATTTTTAATATATTGGGAAGGTAGGTTCATGAGACACACATAAAGATCAAGAACCACCTATATTTAGAAGACATTCTGAGGAACAGATATCTCCTAGGAAGATATAGATACCAGGGATAAGACTATCAAACAAAAGAAATATGCAAACATCTAGATAGAATACAAAACAAAATAAAAAATAGAAAATGACAAAAGAAAGTAGTAAAATGCAACCCCAAACACCCAGCCTACCCAGGAAAAGTAGAGCACAAAGAGAGCAAACCAGAAGCAAAGTGTGGGAACTTTCTGAAATGATAGCAACAGAAGTTAAACACACACACACACACACACACACACACACACATGTAACAGACCATAGAAAAGATAATATCTAAGGTGCAAAAAGAAATGACAATCAAAATGAAAGCCATTAAAGCAGACACAGATTAAAACATAGAGGAACTTAGGAAAATGATGGAAACCAAGAATGTGTAGCATAGAAAAAAAATGGAATCAATTAAACAGATCCAAACAGAAATTCAGGAGATTAAAAACTCCATTGATAGTATACACAAGAGACTGAATGAAGGTGAGGATAGAATATCAGACATGGAAGACAGGGATGTGACTAGTGACCAGAAAAAGAAAGACATCTTTAAAAAACGCAAGAGATCACAAAAAGTCAATTGAACAGTTACAAGACAAAGCAAAGAACACCATAAGATTGACTGGAGTCAGACAGATAGCTTGAGATAACACAAAAGCCATTAAAAACCTGTTCACAAACAAATCATGCTCAAAGTCCATAGAATAGGATATAATAAAGATCAGAACAGAAAATCATCTAAGTGAAATTAAGAAAACAATACAAATAATTAATGAAGTTGGTTCTTTGACAGAATAAATAAATATGATAAACCCTTAGCCAGTCTTATCAAAAAAAGTAAAGACTCAGATTCATGAAATATGGAATGAAAAAGATGAAATAACTATAGATCCTGTGGAAATACAGAAAATCATCAATATTTACTTTGAAAATCTACTTTTATGGGATGGAAAACACAGAACAAATGGGCATATTCCTAGATATGTATGAATTACCAAAGCTGAATTAAGAAGATATAAAAATTCTGAATTACCCAGTATCAGTAAGTGAAATTGAAAATATAATTAAAAACTTACCAAAAAGAAAAGCCCAGACCCTAATAGATTCAGTGCTAAATTCTACAGAAAATTTAGTGGAGATTTAATAGCAATACTCCTCAAAGTCTTTAATGAAATTGAAAAGGAAACAATACTCTCTAAGTCATTCCAAGAGGCAAATATTACAGATATCAAAACCTGAGAAAGACCCAACCAAAAAAGAGAGCCACAAGCCAATTTCCCTGATGAGCATAGATGCAAAAATCATCAGTGATATACTAGCAAACAGAATGCATTGAATCATCAAGAAGATAATGGTCTCACCGTGACTATCTGGGATTCATCCCAGGAATGCAGGGATGGTTCAACATAGGCCAATCAATAAGTATAATATACCATATTAACAAAATCAAAGTCAAAAATCACATGATCATCTCAATGGATGCACAAAAAGTTTTTGACAAAGTCCAACACTCATTCATGATAAAAACTCTATGGAAAATAGGAATATATGGTCTTTGTCTCAATCTGATAAAAGCCATCTATGACAAACCAGCAGCTAACATCATACTAAATGGACAAAAACTGAAAGCTTTTAGTCTAAAAACAGGAAAAAGACAAGGATGTCCACTACCACCACTTCTATTCAATATTATAGTTCTGGAAACACTGGCCTGAGCAATTAAACAAGAGAGAGAAATAAAAGGAATAAAGATAGGAAGTGAAGAGGTTAAATTATTATTACTCACAGATGACATGGAACTCTACTTTAAGACTACAAAAACTCCACAAAAAGGCTTCTAGATTTAATAACCAAATGCAGTAGTGTATCTGGATAAAAATCAACACTCAAGAGTCAATAGCAGAGCTGGACATGGTAGTACACACCTGTAATCCCAGAAATCAGGAGGTTAAAACAGGAGGATCACCATGAGTTTGAGACCAGCCAGAGCTTCATAAGTGAATTCAAATTCATCCTGCACTTCATAGTGAGACCCTATCTCAAAAAAAATTTCAATAGCGTTCCTGAACACAAACAACAAGCTCACTAAGAGAGAAATTAGGGAAACCACACCCTTCACAACAGCATCCAAAAAAAGCGAAATACTTAGGAATCAATATAACAGAAGAAGTAAAAGATCTATACATTGAAAACTATGGTACTCTGAAAAAGAAGATCAAAGAAGATATCAGAAAATGGAAAGATATCCCTTGCATATGAACAGGAAGAACCAACATAGTAAAAATGGTCATACTCAAAAACTGTTATACACATTTAATGCATTTCCAATCAAAATACCATTAGCATCTGTCAGAAATAGAGAAAACATTTCTAAAATTCATTTGGAAACAGAAGAGACCTAAAATAACAAAAGCAATTCTGAGCAACAAAGGCAAGTAGATCAGTGGGTATCTCAATCCCTGACTTAAAATTATACTACAAAGCTAGTATGATAAAAACCAACATGGTACTGTCAAAAAAAATAAAAGACCTGAGAATCAATGGGACAGAATAGAAGATGCACATGTAACTCCAAACTCACTAAATCACTTTATCTCTGAAAAAGGAGCCAAACACATTTACTGAAAGAAAAGCAGTCTAATAAATGGTACTGGAAAACCTGACTTTTTGCTGACAATGACTAAAACTAGACTCATGTCTATCACCATGCACTAAATTGAAGTTAAAATGGATCAAAGTTCTAAATATTAAAACAGAAACACTAAACATACTGGAAGAGAAAACAGGTAGAAATATTGAAGACATAGGTGTAGGCAGAGATTTCATGAACAAAACCCAGATTGCATGGGAAATACTATACAAAACCAACAAAGGGATTTAACCTTATTAAAAAGCTTCTGCACAACAAAAGAAATCACTAACTAAGTGTAAAGATAACTCACAGAGTTGGAAAACATTATAGCCAGTTTTCCCTCAAAGGACTTATATCTAGAATATTTAAAGAATTGGGGAAAAAAGACCCCTCAAATTAAAAAACCCAATCCAAAAATGAGCATCTGAGATGCATGCACACTTCTCAGATGGAGAAATACAAATGGCAAATAAATATATGAAAAAATGTTCAACACCATTGGCATTCAAGTGATGCAAATTAAAGCAACACTGAGATTCCATCTCAACCCAGAAAAAATGATTACCATCAACATACCAACTGATAAATGCGGGTGAAGTTGTGGGAGAAAAGGAACTGTTTTCCACTTTTGGTGGGAGTATAGACTGGTGCAACCACTGTGGAAATCAGTGTGAAGATTCCTTAAAAAACTGGGAATAATAATCCCATTGGACCCAACTATTCCTCTTCT
>PVJX010049691.1:0-10963 GCA_004027295.1 Dolichotis patagonum
TTTTTTTGTTCTATATTTGTGCAGATTCTAAAGAATAGAGAAGAATCTCTTATAACTATTAGAGGCATTATTCAGTAATTATATACATTAAAATCTAGAGGAAAAACATCCTACAATGATGTCAGTGGAAACAGAAAGATACAAGAAACAAAATAAAGTTAGCAGAGAATAAGTTGGAATGCATACAAATGTATTCACTTTCAAATAACAGTGTATACTGTGAAAAAATTAAAGTTCCACTAAAATTTAATAGAATTTAAAAGATAATGTACCACAGACACTATCTCTGGATTTAAATACAGATATGTACTATGTAAATATGTATCAGTTATAAACACATGCATTGAAATTATAAGTATTATACCACATGAAATTCTCATTGACATAATTTCAAAATTGTAAAAAACACATATGAAACAGCTATAAAAGCACAAAGTGGATCATTTAGTGGATCATTTATCAAATAGGACATTTAGCATGTCCTTTTCAACAATGTCCAGTAACTATCAATGAACTATATTAATTACATGACCAATGGTGCTTGTCCCTCTGCACTCAGAGAAAAAAATTTCATTTACAAGGCCAGGGATAAAGCTCAGCAGCACAATGCCTGTCTGGAAATGTGAGATGGTGATTTTGATTCCCAGTTTTAAAAAATTGCACTTAAAAGTGAATTGCCTACTTCAAAGAGATCACTTTATGTGTTTAACACACAGCCCCTTTGCTAGTTGTCCTTTACAGCATTATTTCATGTTCTATTATTTACGTTTCTATCATAACATTCAACTTTTATCACTATAAGCTATAGAAGCTAATGTATTCAACAGCTTATTCATTTATAACATGACTCTAGATATAAGACAATAGTTTACAGATGACTGGCAAGGGTCCTAACAATTATTTTCATCATAGCCAATGAAAAAATGTATCTTAAAATTTTCTTATGTTTAACTTTTAAAAAAATTCTTATGAGATTTTTAAGCATCCTAAAATGACTTTGGAATTGTGAGGGTGTGCTGTTTAATTTTGGAATTCACCATCGTGACAATGAAGCTCAATGTGGAGAATAGAATTTGTTTGAGACCTCATATTTAAACTCTCATTTAATTTATCATAGTTAGATGTCTCTGGCACTTGCTATGACTGGGACAAATATCCCATAATGTCAGCTGACTCTATCCTACATCACAAGGGAACCCAGACTTATGAAAACTAATCCTAGCAGGAGGGCAGAATGAAAGATGCATGGCAGGCCCACCCTCTATCCCATCCCTGTGAGGAAGAAAGGACCTAGCATGGTAAATTTTCCACAAAATCCCTTTCCTTCTCAAGGGTTGAAAGTTAATGTCTTGTGTCTTACTAATTTTTCCAAGGTAATGTACTCAACTTGACACCCATGATGATTCTACTTCTCCTGTCACATTTTGTGAGTTTGGAGACACCTGGGTTATCAGGAAAGATATGTCTTCATGTGGCTTCATGGGCTGAGAAAGAATGACCGACCTATGAGATTACATGTGGTTAATGGCCCCTGCCTCTGAGGTTCTGTCTCTGTTTAAGATTATCCACTGGAAGGTGGAAGATTCAATTCTGAGAGCATGAGCAAACCTGAGGCCAATAGACTAAGGCAATGGCAACACCTATACTCCAACAGAGAAAAACAAGGGACTTGTTTTCCCCTTATTATTCCACACAGGTCATATTGGTTGTTGTCAAGCACATTAAAAGTGAGTCATTTTCCACTTGTTACAAACCAGTTGTCCACTAAGAAGGACAGAGCTTTAAAAATGACTGGGTGATTCCTACTCATCATGAGACATACCACAAGTAATCATCACAAAACACTAATCTTTATTAGCTATGAATTCCCTTCACAGGGAATTCTCCATATGTAGTAATTATTTTCTGATTCTCCATATGTAGTAATTATTTTGTGATTCTCTTAAATCTTCAAAGGAGAAAAAGGAAATATTGTACCAAAAAACCTTTATAACAAACAGAGTCAGTTACACAGAAAGATTCACATAATTACTTGTACATGGGACACAATCTTTCCAGAATTCTGCAGCTTATCATAATTAAGAGTACTAAATCATGCTCATAGAATTAAAGCAATAATTTAGATTATGAAAAATCAAATATGCTCAAATCATTTTTAATTGGAAAAGTTAATCATAAAATATCTAATGTGAATTCCTGTGCATTGTTTGCTCCCACATTCTACTTGTGTGTAGGCCCCAGGTGTTCTATCTAGTGATTTCAAGCTATATTCACTTTTTTGAAGTCTTTCTGTACCCTAACACAACTATGCATGTAGTCAGTACTCAACTAAGTTCTAGGTATCTTAGAAACTCCTCTCCCTTTAAAACAGTAAAACTGCCAAAAGTTCAAAGCCTTCTGATACTGAATCACACCACTCAATAGAAATTATAAAGCTGAAGCTGTATTACAGAGATGACATTACAAGATATATTACAGAAATACTTGTTATGTCTAATACTAACCCTAATGGCTAATCACTCAGCTTGGTTTCTGCCAATTTAAAATTTCCATTTTATCCTCTTGCCTGCGGGATACATGTCAAGCAGTATGACCATATTGGACCACATCAGTACAATAATAACAAATAAAATACAGGGAAACAGATACAAAAAACCCACTGTGGTGTTCACATTTCCAAACAGGATTGCACTGCTCTTCTGATAGAGCTGCTCAGGAGAAACTGGTGAATACAGTTCTCCAAACTGCAAGCAACTAGGTAAGGTCATGTTTTACAGGGGTCAATATGCATGAGACTGAGGGTCTAGGACATTTTGAGCTACAGGAGGAGAGCCAGTACCCTCCAGCAATGCAGAGGAACAACAGTATAACTAACAAGGTAGCCCATGTCTTTAAACATGTTACAGGCAATTGAGCTAGTTAGTAACATTATAGTCAGTCACTCAGAGTTAGGCCCTAGAAGGAGCTGGCACAGTGGACCAGATGTGTGGTGACTTTGGAGGAGACACACACCTATTGCAGTGGGCCAGATCTGAAGATAGAAGGCAAAAGAAATGCAACCACACCCTTAAATATAATCTTTAGGGATTAGGTATGGATCACCTTAAGAAAACAGGAGTCACCATTCCAACCTCCAACAGTAAGAGTCAGTGATCCATAAACAATACTTGCTTGCTACATGACTGGCTTTCCCATTGGTCCTTGATTTAGTCAAACTTAACTGAACAATTCAACTTATTGGTGGACCATAGCTCTTTCCCACCTCATGCCTGTCTGCCTTGTGAGTTCTCATGTTTCTCCCTCTTGAGACTTGCCTCAACTCATGGTGATATAGGAGAATGAAACTCTTGACCTACTATCTCCATGAGTTCATGTTCTCTGAAATTGAAGTATAAATTTTAGGAACAACCGAGGTAAAGAGTAGAATATATTTATTGAGAGAAAGCTTCTGTCTGAAAGAGACACACAAAGGAGTCACAAGCAGGTTGCCCCATGCTCTGTCTTTTTCAGGGACTTTTATAGAGTAAAACCATGGGTTCAAAGTGGGGGAAACTGGGAACTCACAAGGCAGATGGGCATGAGGTGGACGTAACTCTAGTTAGCCAATAAAATCAATAGTTCAGGTAAAATTGATTACTTTAGGGAAAAATGTGGTAGCAAGACACATAGGAAGCCTGCATTGTAGGGATTGTGATCTTTACCCTAGAGGGACGGGGTAATGGCTCCAGGGAATGAGGGAACTAATTAGAATATCAATCCCCAGGATGTACATGTACCTGTGATTCTTTGTCTTGAGATTTGGCCCATTTCCTCTGTTTTGAGATCTGGCCCACAGCAAGAGGGGTGGGTCTCTTCCAAGATCATCAGACATCTGGTCTTCTGTGTCAGCTTCTTCCAGGGCCTAGCCCTGTCTGTCTAGAATATTTTTAAAAGGCTCCTTTGCCTGTAACAATGGTTGTACTCTATAAAATTTCCTAGAAAATACAGATCCTTTAGCAATCTACCGGGGACCACTTCTGTCTCTTTCTCTCAGAGAGAAATTCTCTTTCTTTCAATAAATACTTCTGCTCTTAACCCCCATTGTTCACAAAAATCATTCTTGAAATTCAGAGAACATGAGCTTGTACTGGACATATAGTAGGTTGACAGTTTCATTCCCCTATTTCAAGCTCAACACTCAATTGCTGCAAAAGTCCCAAAACTTCTTGCCACCTTGGGTAATGCAGTAAGACCTCATCTCAAAATGCAACAAAATATTTTTAAAAATGAAAAATTTTCTTTTCAAATTTGGGAGGATGTAGGTAAGGACCAAATTTCTGAGATCAGTCACTGAAAAACAAGAAGTATCACACAGGCCTTGAAATCATTGGTGTGCAACAGAAAAACCTTTCCATGCTACTTTAGCTATGATGTCCAACATATTTTCAAACCTCTAATACTAATGTTCTAATTAAGAACATTAAGTTCTGATCTTACCTCAGAGTTTAGAACCTCTGAGGTAAAGATATCTTACCTCTCAATTTAGAACTAAGTTCTGATCTTACTTCAGAGATGATTAGGGGAGCTGATCAGTAGACACAAAAGAAGTATTTATCTATGACAAAGTTTCCCTCCTTTCTATACACCTGTGAACCTTTTCCTACTCTCAGACCTAACAAGCAGACAATCCTTCAGTGCTGTCACACTAGCTGAGGCTCACCTCAGAAGTCCTTTACTCTTCTGGCCTTTACTGCTCAGACTGGGTCGCCCTCCACATGCCTCTGCTCTAGAATTTCCTTTCAATCACATTAACTTTTCTCACTCAAAAACACCTTTTTGTTCTTAATCTTTAATATTCATGCACATCCTCACTATGTCAATATACCCCTACTTCAGGAAAATGCTCATCTCAGCTTGCAAATTTTTTCTATCTTTTTGAGCTAGGGTCTCACAATGCAGTTTAGGATGCCATTGAGCTTACTTCATAGGCCGGGCTTGACTAAAACTTGCAAGGATCCTCCCATATCAGCCTCCTGAGTGCTGGCATTAAGGGCATGTGCCCCCATGACCTACTCAGTGTTTCACATTTCAGGCCAAAGTCAATGCATAGCCCAAAAGCTACAGCCACTCTTTCAGAGGTGGCACATTTCCCTTTCCATTCTCATATTTATCACATCTCTACATCCCTGCAGACACCAGTTTGCTGTGTTTCTCAGTGTGGAATTAACAGGCAGCACCTACAGAAGTTGTTCTCTGCAGGAACTTTCCCCTCAGCAGCTAATGCATCACCATCCCCCAAATACTTCTTAGCATTCTAAACTCTATGAAAAGCCTTGCTTCAGTAGTTCAATTGTTAAAAAGTGTTGATTTACTTAGCTTATAATTTTGGCACTAGCTAAGGAAAGGGCCTGAGGTAAAATTGCAAAGTTAAGGGCTTTGATTAGATTTAAAATGAGAATAGACAATGAGCTAGGACTTTGAATTTTCTCCCCCACAATGAAAGGCAGTTTCTGGTCTACTATGGTGACTTTCATCTGCTAATTACTAAATTCCTGAGATAACAGAAAGGTAAATGCAAAAACCCAGTTTATCTCTACACCCTGTTTCCTGTAGACCACAAAGGATGAAGAACTTGGACTTATAGTAGTCCTTTTTTGGGGGTGTAGTGATTCAGGGCTGTAATCTGCTCACACTGGAGGCTGATGGAGGAGCATGGCCCAGAGTTCAAGGCCAGCCCAGACTACATAGATAGGCTCTTTATTCAGACAATAAAAAATAAAACAGAAAAAGAAAGAAAGAAAGTTAGATGGATAGGTAGATAGAAAGAAATGTAGTTAGATAGATGGAAATCTATTTTAAATTCACAGAAACACGCATAGCTGGCTAGATGACTACCCACCTACCAACATGGGAAGCATTCTGGAAGTCAAGGAGCTCTTCTCATTTCTTATTTTGGTTCCAGAACTCAACACACAGTGTGGTGAGATTGTTCTGTTTATGTGGTAACATCATTACAAGTTAAATCTCACAAAAGGAATTCAGAGGATAGATTTTTCTCACTGAGGACAGAACTCAGGTTTGCCTCCAAACCACTGCTCACCCCAAAGCCAGCTGTGCCTGGGGCTGTCTAAAAAGATGTTCTCAGCTTACAGTGGTTCTGCCGATATCCTTCTAAGCTCACACAATTCCACCCCTTAACCAGCTCCAGTACCATCAACTTACCATTGCGATGCTTGAGAGTGTCCAAGAATCCTTTGCAGCACTCAGTAAGAAGAAATCACAGAAACTAGTGGTGAGCTCAACTCCAGGCTCTCAACACCAAACTTATAGTGAGTACTTCTGCACCAGGACTGTGAAAAGCCCTCCTCCCTTGTCACACTTGATTGGGTGTGCAGCCCCACCTTTATCAATGATTGGCTCCTGGGCCTGTCTCTCTCCTGTGATGTCACCTTCACCTCCCAGGATTTTTACTTCCCTTTAAAGGTTTAACTGCTGGCTTTTCAGAGCTGTCCTAGTTTTCCTTAAGTGTTCAGTGCATTATCCTGAAGCTGGGTCCTAAATGTTCCCAGGTGAAAGCCCTCTGGAAAACCAATCCCATGAGAACAGAAAAGATTATTTGGCCAGGTCAGACCAGGACAAACTGGAATGGGTACTGTATGGCCTCAGGAATGAAGCCATAAACTTTATTGCCAAGATTTTCACAGGGTCTCTCTCAGTCTGCTCATTTTCACTGAATTAATTAGTATATGCCCACCAAGAGAACTGCATTACAGCATGAATGAGGAAACTACACATAAACAGTAACAGATTTCTGAGAAAAAGTAAAGATGAAGGAAAATAAAAAATCCAACTGCTTCAGAAAAGCTTCATTCTGTATCCAGGGTCATAAATCATACCTAAATTTTGAAGATAAACCTAGACAAGCATGAGTTTCCCAATGATTGCTAAAACAGAGTCCCACACTTGATCCACTAGGTCACTTGCTGGTATTGAGTGTGGAATAAAAAAACAGTTGTGAATGTAAGTGAAAACATTTTTGCTTTGTATGTATATATTCCACTCTAAGATCATTTCATTAGAGCATTAGCCTGTCACCTAATTTTTGACTTGGCTTTATCTAAGGTGGATTGTAACCAACCTATAAATTTTAGATCTAAAATACAGAGTGCATGAAAGAAAATCTAATGAAGCTGATGTAGGAATTTGCAGGCAGGCAATGGTACCTGAGTTGGGATCTCAGGGCCTGTCAGAATTTGGAGGAAAAGGGCTTTTTTGCCTCTTTAATCAGTGCAGCCAGGAACAAAGGCCCTCAGTTATGTGGCCACTACCTTCTGAAGTTAGCTGTCTGACCCTCATTTCTTGTCTTTTTTCCAAATGAAATGTTTTCATATTCCTTTTCTGTCTTGCTACTTCTAAGCTCTTATTTTTATGAATTTTACACTTGTTCATTTACTATAGGGCAGGTGTAGGATGCACACCCCCACCTGTGATTAGGTTAGGTAGAAAATCGTTTGTCTTTTTTATGGATTCCACTTTAAGCAGCCAAAAACTTTTTTATTTTCTTTTTTACTCTCTAGTAAAATAAGAAAAATGTGTCTCCTAATTTCCTGCTTTTGTCCACAGCTGCATTCCTTGTCTTTGTGAGTCCCTGAGCTCAGTTTCCACCAAATTAACAGATTGAATAATTTTCTCTGTAATGATTAATGCTTGGCTGTTGATAATAGTCTTGCACTCTACCTAATATCAGTGCCTCTTGAATATGACATTTGTTTATAAGTGTGCTGATGGAGTTTTTAATTACCAACCATGTATCCAACCAGATTTAATGTGAAGAATGGATCTCATGTCAAGTGCATAATTTTCTGTTTCTAAGCATCAAGGTTCTGACTTATCTGAGCCTCTAATTCACTCCATAGAAAATATTGGAAACTTGGCACTAGCAGGTTCCCCAGGAAACTCCTGCAGATTATTTGGCACACTGTCTCTGTGAAAACCTCCACAGTAGCAAAAGCAGTTTTTTATCCTAAAATTAAATAAATTCTGTTATTGATGCATTTGGCATTCCTGAGTGTTTTTGCACCTACAAGAAGAGATGGTAAGTGAGATTTTGCCATTCTGCATTTGTGTTACTGAACTTTCTACCACTGTTATAAAGTGTCTGAAAAATTCAGATATTGGACATGGAATTTTTAGTTAAGCTGTATTTAGCCCATGTTTTCAGAAGATCAGACCATGGTGGGAATGTGAGACAGACCACAGGAACTCACCTCATATTTGTAAAGATGTAGAATAAGATATGGGGCAGCTACCTCAAAAGAGGTAGTTTTCACAGCACAGGTGTGCGTGTCAGTCTCTGTGCATCCTTCTTCCTGTTTCAGTGTTCCTTCCTGTCTCTGTGTTTGTGTCTGTGTAAGGGTCTCTGTATGTGTGTCTGTGAGCACACAGTGATTCTACAATCCGAACAAGAGTCTCCTCCATACTGTTCCCTCCAAAGTTCATGACATGTGTCACAGTGCAGCTCGGCCCCTCAGTACCCTAAAGCTCAATTTTGTGTCTCCACATGGTTGTTCTGTCTTGGAGCACACTAATCTCACTCCCTGAATCTGTCACACAGTGGTACACATCAGGGTCCTCAAGGTCACAGAGGGCAGCTGCTGAAAAACAGTGTCTGAGACTGATCTCTGCAGTTGAATGTAATGGATTGGATTGCAGCCTGTAGTAAGCACAACCTCCAGGACCTGTGTGCACAAATCATTGGGAAACTAGAAATTGCTCAGAAGTAACAAGCAGGAGACAACACATGCTGATAACTTACAATGTTATGTAAAAAGCTAGAACAAAATTAGTCCTTATTGAGTAGAGATGATCTGTATTGCTGTCTTCCATCCAAGATGAACACTCAGAGATGGGGTAATGGACATGTCCTACATCCAGCTCAGATGACACTATGCCAAGCTCCTACCTGATCTGTCATCTCTCGGTCACCTAACATCATATTCCATAGGCAATAAACAGTAGTGGAGTGTTGGGATCCAGATAAGGCCCTTAGTCCACTGCCAGTGTCTCCTAGAGAAAGAAGTGGCCCTGACAGGGAGTTTAAACCTGGCTTTGCCTACATTTTCCCTGTGGCCATTTGCCCTGGACAGGTGTGTCTGATTTGGGACACATGGATGACAGAAGTGAAAGGTACTTTATCAGGGCCCTACTGCTTCTTGGGCTCTAAGCCCTCCTTATTTCAATCCAGTATTCTCAGGACCTTCTTTCATTGTACTGCAGTCCTTTCAATGTGGGAATTCAGAAAAAAGAATGGAAAGCTGTAAAGGCCTTTAATTCCAACCTGGATTTCCTACAGTCTGCATTGGGGCCCTGAAGAGTTATCATCCATCTTTGGATAAAATAACTTTTCTGACCCAGATGCCTGCTTGTGTTTCCAAAGGAAAATCAGGACATTTGTGGATGAAGGAGTCCTAGATTCCTGCAGGTTGTCCTTACCAGGGCCCACTTTAGGAGAAAGATATGTAAAGTATTGCAGTCTTTACAGGTTTCTAATTTTACATCATGCCAGAATCCAGGTCCTGTAGGAACATGTCAATTTTTTGGAAACTGTTCTCAATTGAGGTGCAGGACAGGTCCCCTGTTAAGTTCCTTCTGCTCTCCACACTACAGGCAGTGAGCTGTACTGTTCTTATGCATGTCCTAGAGAGTCTCCTACACAGCACATGTGGTGACTTAGGATCAGCATTCTTGCCTACTGACCCTGGTTGTGTGGTTTCAGGGTCACCAATTAGAGGCATCAGTTGCCTGATGAGAGGATTCATCTGCATGAGGAAGAAGCACCTTCTACAGGACACATTCTCACCAGGAAGGACACAGTGCTGGTCTTGAGGGCTCCAGATACTGGTCTCTTCTATTCATGACCTCAGAAACCAGGATGGACCTGAACACAAACATCCTTGAGTCTGTCAGGTTGTGACCAGTTGGGTGAAAGAACAAGTATGTCAGGTGTGTCCTTCTGGGTCTGTAACTCTAGCTGCACCTCATGACACACCTCGATGTCCCAAATACCCAGATGAGAAAAATCTTACTGTGATCACCAAGAGGAGAGTGAGAAATGGGCTTGAGGCCTTGGGACTCTGAACAAGTGTGGGAGGTAGTGGAGGTAGAGGCTTATCAAGGCTTCCCTGTCCTCTACTCTGTCTCTGCTGCTGTCTGCATTTTCTTTTTTTTTTAATTTAAAAGAGAATAAAACAAAAGGGGGCAGTACAGAGCATATCAGAACAGGACAACATAGGCAACACAGTACTTTACATTAAGTCAACTTGACATCAACAGTATCTAACACCATATCTCTTACTCTGCTATAGTTGAGCATAGTTTCAATTACAATAATATCAAACATAACATAATAGTATAAAGCCATGCATATAGTGAAAGAATTACAGGGCTTTCTGAACCAAATAACAGAAAATGATCAATGGGTACTATAATATCTCATTTTTGATAAAAAATAAAAAAAATTTGTTTGAACTATCACACATGTTCAAATTCCAATAAGACACAATGTGGTAGATAGAACCAATGGTAGTAGAACAAAAAAGCATGGTAGGACTTCTAAGAAGGATAATATTAAATCAGCAATAGCTGTCATAATGTTTTCTTCAAAACAGCTGTTCATATCATCACGTATGATATAGTCAAACAAAACAGAAAAAAACCATTCAAACTGATGATTTAAAATTTGAAAGACTTCGAAGCTATGAGATGGGGCCTCATGCTTACCATAAGGTCTTATATACTCTTATCAAATCTCATATTAGGGAGATTATATGGTATTTACCCTTGTGAGTTTGGTTTATTTCACTTAAGAGAATGGTCTCAAGTCGTGTCCATTTATTTATAAATATCTCAATGTGATCATTCTTTATAGCTGAGTAGTACTCCATTGTATAAAAATGCCACAACTTTTTTATCCATTCCTCAGTTG
>PVJX010049692.1:0-10951 GCA_004027295.1 Dolichotis patagonum
ACAGGAACCCAGAAAAAAGCAGGGGTAGCTATTCTATTTGCAGACAAAGTGAATTTCAAACCAAAACTGATTAAGAGAGATAAAGAAGGTCACTACACCGCGTAAAGGGAACAATCCAAGAGGAAGAGATAACAATCATAAATATATATGCAACAAATACCAGTGCAGCCAACTATATAAAACAAATACTAACACACATGAAAAATCAAATAAGCCCTAATACAATTGTATTGGGAGACCTCAATACCCCACTGTCACAAAAAGATCAACTAGACAAAAAAAAATCAATTATGAAATATTAGAGCTAAATCAAACTTTTGAGCAAATGGATTTAGTAGATGTCTACAGAGTGTTCCACCCAACAACATCAGAATACACATTCTTCTCAGCTGCACATGGGATGTTTTCCAAAATAGAACATATACTGGCTCATAGAACATGCTTAAGTAAGTGCAAAGGAAATCAAATTTTCCCATGCACATTATCAGACCATGGTGCAATGAAATCGGAAATCTGTGCCAAAGGAAATCATAAGAACTTTATAAACACATAGAAATTAAATAACACCTTACTAAACAACCAATGGATCACTGATGAAATTAAAGAAAAAATTAGATAGATTTTATGATTGAATGATAATACCAATACAACATTCTGGAACTTGTGGAACACAATGAAAGCAGTCTTAAGAGATAAATTTATAGCAAAAAATACCCATATCAGGAAAACAGAGCAAGTGCATATAAACAACTTAATGTAGAACCTCAAACTTCTAGAAAAATAAGAGCAGGCTAAGCCAAAAGCTCGTACAAGGGAGGAAATTATAAAGATACAGAGCAGAAATTAGCACACTGGAGACTAAAAAAAAAATACAAAGAATCAACAAATTGAAGAGTTGAAAGATTAAATAAAATTGACAAACTCTTAGCCAACCTTATCAGAAAAAGGAAGGAAAAGACTCAAATCCATGTAATTAGCAATGAAAAGGGCAAAATCACAACAGACATTGCAGAAATCCAAAAAAATCATCTATACCTACTTTGAAAACTTGTATTCTAAAAGATGTACAATACAGAAGAAATGGACAGATTACTCGATACATATGACTTATCGAAGCTGAATCAAGAAGATATAAAAATCCTAAATAAATCAATATCAACTAATGAAATTGAAGATATAATTAAAAACCTATCAACAAAGAAAAGCCCAGGTCCTGATGGATTCACTGCTGAATTCTACAAGAAATTTAGTGAAGACCTAACACCACTACTTCTCAAATTCTTTCATGAAATTGAAAGGGAAACAATATTTTCAAATTCATTCCTGGAAGCAAGCATTACTCTGATTCCAAAATCAGAGAAGGACCCAATTAAGAAAGAGAATTACAGGCCAATCTCCCTAATGAACATTGATGCAAAAATCCTCGGTAAGATACTGGCAAACAGACTGCAGCAAATCATCAAAAAGATTGTACACCATGATCAAGTGGGACTCATCCCAGGAATGCAGGGATGGTTCAACATACGTAAACTCATAAATGTAATATATCACATTCACAAAGCCAAGGAGAAAAATCATATGATCATCTCAGTAGATGCAAAAAAAGTTTTTGACAAAGTCCAGCACCCATTCATGATAAAAACCTTATACAAAATTAGAATAGATGGTCTTTAAAAGCCATCTATGACAAACCAACAGCCAACATCATACTGAATAGACAAGAACTGAAAGCTTTCACTCTAAAATCAGGAAAAGACAAGGATGTCCACTGTCTCCACTCTTACTCAACATAGTCTTAGAAACTTTAGCCAGAGCAATTAGACAAGAGAAAGAAATAAAAGAAATAAAGATAGGAAAAGAAGTTAAATTATTGTTATTTGCAGATGACATAACACTCTACCTAGAAGACCCCAAAAAATGCACCAAAAAACTTCTAGATTTAATAAGCAAACTCAGTAACATATGAATACAAACCACTGAGAGAGAAATTAGGGAAACAATACCTTTTATAATAGCATCAACAAAATGAAATACCTAGGAATCAATCTAACAAAGGATGTAAAAGCCCTCTACATTGAAAACTACAGTACTTTGAAAAAGGAGATTGAAGAGGATATTAGAAAATGGAGCGATATCTTGTGCTCTTGGATAGGAAGAACAAATATAGTGAAAATAGCCATACTTCCAAAACTGTTATACAGATTTAATGCAATCCCAATCAAAATTCCAATAACATATCTCACAGAATTAGAGAAAACAATCCTAAAATTCATCTGGAACCAGAAGAGACCTAGAATAGCAAAGGCAATCCTGGCCAACAAAGGCAAAGCAGGAGGCATCACAATCCCAGACTTGAAATTATAATATAAAACTACTGTGATAAAAACAGTGTGGTACCAGCTAAAAAAACAGGCCCAGAGATCAATGGAATAGATTAGAAGATGCAGAAACAACTGCAGACATACTAGGCCACATTATCTTTGACAAAAGTGCCAAACACGGTCACTGTAAGAAAGAGAGCCTTTTTAATAAATGGTGCTGGAAAAACTGGCTCTACACATGCTGAAGATTAAAATTGGGCCCATATCTTTCACCATGTACTAAGCTAAAATCAGAATAGATTAAAGATCTTTTTTTTTTTTTTTTTGTCTTTTTGAGATCGAGTCTCTATATGGTTCAGGCTAGCCTTGGGCTCACTTTGTAGCCCAGGCTGGTCTCGAAGTTGCAGTGATCCACCTGCCTCAGCCTCCCAAGTGCTGAGATTACAGTACTGCACCACCACACCCAACTTCAAAGATCTTAATATTAACACAGAAACATTAATTCTGCTGGAAGATAGAGTAGGTAAAACTCTTGAAGATACTAGTATAGGCAGACTTTATGAACAAAACCTCAGTTGCACAGAAACTATCACAAAGAATCAATAACCGGGATCTCATCCTACTGAAAAAAGCTTTTGTCCAGCAAGAGAAACCACCAACAAAGTAAAGAGACAATCACCAATGTAGGAGAAAATGTTTGCCAGATGTTCCTCAGACAAAAGATTACTACCCAGAACATATAAAGAACTAAAAAAAAAAAAATCAGTCTTCCCATATTTAAAGACCCAATCCAAAAATGGGCATCTGAGATGAGTACATACTACTCAGATGAAGAAATACAAACAGCAAATAAATATGTGAAAAAATGTTCGATATCACTGGTCATTTGAGAGATGCAAATTAAAACAACACTGAAATATCATCTCATTCCAGAAAGAATGGCTAACATCAAGAAATTAACCAATAACAAATGCTGGTGGGGATGTAGGGAAAAAGGAACCCTTCTCTACTGCTGGGAGTATATCCTAGTACAGCTGCTGTGGAAATCAGTGTGGAGATTCCTCAAAACACTAGAATTGGAGTCCCATTCAACTCTGTTATTCCCCTTCTGGGTATCTAACCAAAAGAATTAAAAACATCAGACCCCAGTGATATATGTGCACCCATGTTTACAGCAGCACAGTTTATAACAGCCAGATCTTGGAAACAACCTAAATGCCCATCGACTGAGGGATGGATAAAAAAGATGTGGTATTTTTATGCAACGGAGTACTACTCAGCCATAAAGAATGATAAACTGGACACTTTTATAGGTAAATGGATGCAACTTGAGAACATACTCATTAGTGAAATAAATAAGACACACATGTGTAAGCATCATATTGTTTCATTAGCATGACAAACTGAAAGAAGAAACATATATGTGTATGTAAATGTATATAAAAACAGTTAAGATAGTTATGCTATTGATTTTTCTGAGTTCACTGAAGAGAAAAATTTGTGCTGGTATTATTCAGACAATTGAATGTAGATATCTTGTGCTCTGGGTTAAGATTTGGGCATGAAAATGTACAATATATGTACCATTGTTGCCCCCCTGACTGATGTGCTTTGAAATTTTGTCATAGCTTTTTTTCTTCTTGTGATCCTTGAATAAAATAAATTTGAAAAACTAATTTTTTGTCCTTACAGATTTTTGGCTCTGTTAGGGCTTTCATAAAACAAACTGGTGATACAGATATTGAGCACTTAAAAGATTGAGTTTAAAAACTGAGGCCAAGCTGGGCATGGTGGCACACGCCCCTAATCCCAGCACTTGGGAGGCTGGTACAGGGGTGTTGCTGTGAGTTTGAGCCCAGCCTGGGTTACATGATGAACTCAAGCCTAGCCTGGAGTAGAGAGCAGGATCCTGTTTCAAAACACCAAAACATGGCAAAAAAAAAAAAAAAAAAAAAAGCGAGGCTAGGTACACAAGGAGCTCCAGCAGTATACCAGCCCCTGCTGGCAATCTCCATCTTCACCTAAACAGTTATCTATAGACATAAGATGTCATAATTCCCAGTCCCCCACTAGGTGTTTCTTTCATTGTTCAGTTTGTTGCCATTGTTTTATTCTAAAGTACTTTCAAATTGTCCTTGGGTTGAGATTTAGCTGTTTATAAAGGTATGTCTATGGGATAAAAATGCCAATGTAAATATTCCAGCTACTGAGCTTCTTACCTTTGTCTTAATTACTCTCCTTGCTGGGACAAAATACCTGACAGGGACAAGTTAAAGAGGAGAGGTTTATTTTGGCTGTTTGTAGAGGTTTCAGTCTGCAGTTGGCTGCAGATATAAACCATAATATTCTGCCCCTGGCTCCCAAAAGATTGATGCATATCCCTTTATGCTGTTGTGGGAAAATTTCCAAGTCAAACCAAAAAGGAGACTCTTTGCACAGCAGAGATAAGTAGGCAGTGGTTTAATCTTTACACCAGCAGACTGCTGCAAGATCATTCTCAGAGACCATTGCCAGATCATTCCCAAAGGCAGCAGCACTGGATTTACAAAGAGTTTAGTTTGCATAGCATTTTGAAGCGGGAAGTGAAAGGTTCTTGCCCTAGTATAAATTACTGTACAAGTATGGCGGTGGTCTCACATGGCGGAAGGCCAAAGCAGGAATGCTTACCACTTCCTCCTCCTCCTTCAGCCCTAATTGTAACTCCTTTTCCTGTTTGTGCGCAAAGAAAATTCCAAAGGTTTCCTCACACATCATCAGTGTCCGCCCCCTGCGCCACTTCTGATCAGAGGTATATAACCCTCTGCCTCTTTATCCGGTTGAAGGAGACAGCCCAACTGCCTCGGGTTGTGTGCTCTTTTCCATGTCCTCAATAAACCTGTTCTTTTCTTTTTTAACTTTACACTTCTTTATTGTTCCAGAAAACTAACATGAAGTATAAAGCAAGTGGCAAAATGTTACATAATGATTTATTGACAGGCAGGCTAGTCTTTTTTTTTTTTTTTTTGTACCGAGAATTGAACTCATAACCTCGCGCTTGCCAGGCAGGCGCTTAAGCCACTGAGCTAAATCCCCGGCAAGCAGGCTAGTCTTGAACAGATTTGTTGAAACAAAGGAATTGTTTATGCAAAGTTTTTTTTTTTTCTTCAGGTACCAAGGATCAAACTCACAACTTCATGCTTACAAGGCAAGTGCTTGAGCTGCTGAGCTAAATCCCCAGCCTCTATAAAGGAATTGTTTTTTTTTTTTTTTTGGTACCGGGGATCGAACTCATGACCTCGTGCTTGCCAGGCTGGCACTTAAGCCACTGAGCTAAATCCCCATAAAGGAATTGTTTATCATAATATAGAAACATTCTGGGAACAAGAGAAGGGGCCCTTGCAGGGTGAACATATTTAAAGGTGTCCTTGACTAGCCCAGGGTGCCTCAAGGTATGGACAATTACTCTGACTCAGTGTGTATCAGAGGTGTGCAGCTGGGCTTTAGACACTGCCAAGGTCAGTTGAATTCAGGAGAAGGAGCAGAAGCTTGGTCACAGACCTCTAATTGCTCTGTAATTTATATCATGAAATACCTATAAGTTTGCTATTTTATAAATGTGTTCTTACATTATAATTGTGCCCCAACAATGCAAAGTGTATTTAGTTCGTGTGTAAGACTTGTCAAAGTCCTATCAGTTTCTATAATGCTGAGAGGTCCAAGTCCAAAGTCTCCTCTGAGATTTAAGGCAAACTCATAGATGTGCTCCCCTGTTAATATGAAGAGAAAGTTAAACTCTTCCAGCACACAATGGCACAAGATAAACATTTGCATTCTAAAAGATAGAGGAGAAAGTCTAATTTTTTCCCTGTGTCCTTCAAGGTTAATTGAGGTTTTGACTGGGGGTATAGATCAGTGGTAGGGTGTGTACTTAGCATGTAGGAAGCCTGGGGTTTGATCCTCAGCACAAATAAATAAATAAATCTAAAAGGAAAAAGGGTAATTGGGGTTTATATCAATCCTGATTATTTCTGATGCTGTGCCCCTCTTCAATGAATTAATCTAGATTAGGGATAATCTGGCTATCCCTCTAAACTCTTTAACTTAGTGGGCATAACTCCAATTCCTTCACTCCTTCAAGAATTATATATATATATATATACATATATATATATATATATATATATATATATGAATCATAGATATATGGCTGCGAGTGATTGATTTTCTCAGATGGTTGGGGAGCAGTTATAGGACTTCATCTCATACTTTACAGAGGTTAATGCTAACCGTTGCAAGCCAAATTGTGCACTTCCAAATTCATATGTTGAAATCCGAACTCCCACTACCTACATAGGATTGTTTCACCTGGCGCCTCTTGTTGACAACCTGATGACATACTGATGAAAACCTGATCTTGTGCTTGTAGTCCCTAGAATTGTGACAAAGTTAATTTTTGTTATGAAAGCCATGGAAACTCATACACTAACTGATTAGGTCTCCTGAGAGGAAATCTGGTACTCTGTTTAAAAAAATAAAACGATTGCTCTGGCTTCTTTCTTACAGTGTTGTTTCTGGGATTCCAGGAGAGCTTATCAAGGGGGAAGGGAAGTGGGGCAATAGCTTCCATGACCATAAAGTATATTTTCCTCCTTTTTAAATACTGCAGTTTTAAGAAGAAATACTCCCTTAGTAATGACTTCTGAACCAATATCTATTTTCTTTTTTTTCAGTACTGGGGATTGAACTCAGGGCCTTGTGGATGCTGGGCAAGTGCTCTACCACTGAGCCAGCTGCATTCTCAGTCCCTAATAGCTAATTTAAAAACAAAACTTATTCTAGTTGTAGAAGCAACATATGCAAGGCACTTTCGCATTGCTAATGAGACTGTCTTTGAATGGTGAGCATTTGGCAAATATATGTCAGAATTATAAATGCCTCAGCAGGGTATGAGGATCACTTGAGTCCAGGAATTTAAGGCCAGAGTGGACAACATATATACAGAGTCCACCTGTAGGCCTGCTTGGTGGGGGCTGGGGGCCCAAAGGAGACTTTTGTGGATGAGGTTCCAAGGTTAAAGAATGCGTGTGTGCAAACATTAGCAACAATAGCAGGCGGCGTGGAGCACAGCAGAGCACAAGAGCCCAAGAGCCCAAGAGCCCAAGAGCCCAAGAGCAAGACAAAAAAATGCCTGTGTCTTTATTGTGTAATGCTTATAAAGGCTGTTTTCTCACATTTACATTCATACAGTGTTGTAATTGGTGCACGCATGTTTACCTGTGCTAAGTCATGGTTACATAACTGTATCTCACAGTCCACCTGCACTAGACAAGCAAGGTCACCTCCTCAGGAGTTCTTAGATACCCCTGAACTTTGTAGCAGTCTGAGTGGTTCCCCACAACACCAAACATATTTATACACCCATGGAAAAGAATATTATGATGTTTTTTCAACAGATGGTGTTACCCTCTTATGGGGGACCCTAGAGGATGTCTTACATTGCAGAATACCCACTATATTGCTATCTCTTAGAGAAGAAATTGAAAATTTATGTGCAGCAATCTCAGTTACCCAAGGAGCAGTTAGTTCACTGTACTAATAAATGTCTGGAAGTTAACAGCCACCACTGTGAGCACCTCTTGTAATTGTAGAGGCTAAAAGTAACTTGCATTAATCTCATGATTCTCATAATTTAGTTATTTAAATTAGTATTAAAATATTTATTAAATTTAGTATTACAAATGTATAAATTTAGTATTAAATTTAGTATCAAAATAATTATAAAAGTTTTTAAATTTTTCTTTTCCTGAAGTATGTATACATTTTTTTTGGTGGACTCCATAAACATACTCTTTTCTTTCCCCCAGTATAGCTTCTGTGGTCCAGATATTTCAATTTTATTTTGTTTTTTTGAGACAAGTTCTCACTATGTAGTTTAGGGTGGCCTTGAATTCACCATGTAGCCCATGTTATCGTTGAACTCTGTAGTGCTGGGATTATACCCAGTTGGGATTATACCTGAGTGCACCATCATGCCTGGCTTCTTAAATATACTATTGTGCACCTATAATTTAATTTTATGAGACTAGAGAAAAACAAGATTTTTTTCTTTTTGAGACAAGGTCTTATTCTGCGTAGCCCAGGCTGGCCAGGAATTTACAATCTTCCTACCTGAGCTTCCTGAATGCTGGGGTATAGGTATGTGCCATGCATCTGGCTCTCTAGGTGTTTTGTAATAGGAAGATTTTAAAATTATCTAGTACTCTACTTTGGAAAGAGAACTGTTTTATAGCTTAACCTTTTCAGCATTAAAAACTAACTTTAAACATCTTATCATGGTCTCTCCACCTCTATGGATTCCTATTTTGAAAATAACAACCAGTAAATAGCCCCTGTTTCTGCATAACACTTACTCTGAACTGTATGACTCCATGTTCTATTGGTAGAACACACATCTGACCTACCAGTCACAGTATTACCATAGCGCTGGCCAATATAGCCCAGGCTTGTTGTAAGAACGGAAACTGCCAGGTGTACACCCAGCAGTAAGTGGCAAGCAGCTACATTTATACAAGATCATGGGAAGCTGTGCTCGAGACAAGTCCATGCCAACAAAAGATAAAGCGTAGACAGAAAATGCTGCTGGGTTGACAGAAAAGTAAAAGCACTGCAAGCAGGTTACAGTGCATGAAAACAGCCAACAACATGCAGATAAATCGGGCTTTCAGAATTTGAAGACTATGCACCACAGCCCAGGTACTGCACCAGGCACTGCACCTTTAGGTGTGATTGATGGGAATGACTGACAGGGTGCTGCGTCATCTTAGGGGTTCTCAACACACACATCTGCCCCAGAATTTACTCTGATTTCAATTATATTTATGACACGTAGTACATAATTATGAACCCATGAATGCGGGTTGAGTAGCCTGAATGTCAGGCTAGGGGATCCAACACACACGTTCTCTGCTTTAGAGCATCAGAGATCTCCCAGAGTTTTCTTATTTTATTTCTACCTCTCTTAGGACAATGGAAGTAGGACTGACCCTAGGATACTGTTTAGAATTAAACGGAGGGAAGGGAGTCTGCCTCAGCTCCAGTTTCTTTTTCTTTTCTTTTTTTTTTTTTGAGATAGGGACTCACTGTGTAGTTCAAGCTTGCCTTGCATTCATTACGTACCCAGGCTGGCCATGGCGACTCTCTTGTCTCAGCCTGCTGAGTGCTGGGATTACAGGTATGTGCCAATATACTTGGCAGCTCTGTTGTTTCTAAGTGTATTAACATTGCTGTCTTTATTTACTAGTAAGAACACCAAGATACAAATGTACACTTAGCAAATGGTTTGCCTCATGCTAGGCTACAGGGATACAAAAAGGGGGAGTTTTGTGGCCTGTTCCTTGGTCAGCTGGAGATTTTACTAAATTGATCTAGTTCTGCTCAGTAATCTTTACCTAGCACCAAAGCCTTTCTAAGTATTGCTGTCTAGGTCTCTACCTGCTTCTCCTTACCTACCTTTCCAAAGGATCAGGTTCATTAGTCTGATTATGAATGTTATGAACCTATGTTGATTTTTATTGGGAGTGGTGAGGTGGGAATAAATGTACAATTTCTATCAGATCTTTTGTAATAATGAAAATGACTTGTGAACTATATGTCAATTGGTTCTATTTTTCTCTTAGGAGCAAAGCTGTCCCTTGCAATACCTGAGGCCAACCAGCCTCAACTTGAACACACCCATTAACCCAGATGCAGGACACTCATTTCTAATGAAGCTGTTTCCAGTTCAGGCTCAGAACATCTCTGCCCGCCCTAAAGTTCTTTGGTGTTTGTCTGTAGCTTTCTGAGTCCCCTCCTGTCCCATGCTTTGAGCTGTATTTGCAATAAAGTATCCTGTGTCTCTCTTTCCTCTCCAGCTGTCTTCTTCTAGCAGCAAAGTGGTATTTTTTGTGTACCTAGACTTAAATTCTAGCAGTCCTAGGAACAATTACAAGAGGTGTGCCACAGTGACTGGTCTTCTAGCTATCTGATACTCTTTTGGCATGGAAAGCTATGAGGGGCTCTTATAGATTCTTAGGGCTAGAAGAGGCTTTAAAAGTTTTATACAAAGACACACACAAAATTTAAAAAGAACACCTTTTTTTTGAGATAGGGGTCTTATTATATTACCTGGGCTCAGCTTTCAGAGTAGATTGGACTGTATGTGCAAGCCACTGAAATTTGTATTTTTTTCCTGGTGTGTTCTATAAAGTTAATGGGAGCACTGAATTACTGAATACCAAACCATTGTTCCCAGAGAGAATTCAGGGTGAAGTATCAACCACTACAAATTCTTCCTTGTTTTATGTATAGAAATGGTTCTTCTTCTTTTTTTTTAGTACTGGAGATCGAACTCACGACTTGCGCTTGCCAGGCAGGTGCTTATGCCACTGCGCTAAGTCCCTGGCCAATTATTTATTCTTTACTGCTGATTTACTAACACTGAATGGAAGGCCAACAACACTCACATTTGAAATGTTTACTAAAAATATGTACTTTATTCATAAGACATTTATGCAATGCAATGCATGAAACAGCTTATGCATAAGACATAAGCTTTCTTGCACACAGGAACACCAGAGAAAACTTCAGCACTGTGCTTGGAGACAATTTTTAAA
>PVJX010049693.1:0-10960 GCA_004027295.1 Dolichotis patagonum
TTGAATGAAGGTGGCCCCAATATAGAATGAAGAAACTGAATTTTCTTCAAAATTCAGTCATGATAAGCCTGAATTTTGAAGAAAAGCCTGAACTTTTGTACAAGCAGTATTACGCCAAGGGACCTACTCTCTTGCTTTTCTCTTTTTTTTTTTTTTTTTTTTTTTTTTTATCCATACACAGTGAAAGGACTGGACGACAAGAAAACCAAACCACAAAATGGAGAGTTGGAAATACCTGAAAGAGTCTCCTTTAAACTGTAATATTGTAATAAAACATTTGAAAGTAGTCAGATATTGAACTAAGAGAATTGCACTTTTTCAAGCTTTAAAGAATGACTAGAGCATTAATGACTAGCTTATCTGACATAACTCCTCAAATTTCAGTCCTGGGACTAATATAATGACAATACCACCAATCTGTCCATTGCCTATTGTTTTGTAACAATATTTCCATAAATGAGGACCTTGGATAAAGGAGCATACGCTTTATTATAATTAACCACAAATTTTTATTTTGGTCAAAGAACAGCTGAGGTCTCTGGGTGAAAGACTGGGTCTCTAGGCTTCAGTTTTTGAAACTGAAAGGTGTTATCTCCTCACAGTGGGGTAAACTTTTGTCTGATCCCTGTGTAGACATTTTAAGGCAAATCTAAGAAAGCAACAATAATTCTGGAAAAATCTCTGTAATGGAGATGGCATAGCTGTCCAAGAATAGAAATGTGAACAACATTTTGAAACTTATTTACCACAAAGTTGCAGTTTGTACTTCCCTCACTGAATTGGTCAGAGTAAGTCAAGGATCAAATTCAAATTTCAAGTGACAGGGAAGTATATCCTTTCTTTTCTGGGAGGCACTGCATTATTACATACAGCATCTGAATCTGTTAATTATGTTGGTTTAGATCTTTCTCTTTACTATGCTACATTTCTTTAGGAATAATCTTTGATTAAATATCTAGATTGCCTATTACAAAACAGAAATAATAGCTATTTCACATTATTTGCACTTGTAAAATTGATAATTAGATTTGTAAAATTAATTTTCTTTCCTTGCAGACTACTTCACCTTAATCAAGATTTATGAATATATGCATATATGTATGTATTCATTTTAAATAACTCTAGCTCTCATAGGGCCATTTCTATCCATGTTTGTCATAATCTACTATCACACATTTGAATACACAGTCTTCTCTCTATCTTAAATTAGAAATTATCACATGACAATATTTTCTAAGGTGATAGAACTGGCATTATAGGCATAGATGTATAATTGTGAATTTCTCAAACCCTGTGGCACTGTTTTATAAAAGTACACACAATATCACTGATTAAGTGACACTGTGTGTACTTTTATAAAAAAGTTCACCAAGATATCATATCTGTGATTGATGAAACTAAAATACTACAAATGGATGCTATAAAGGAGTTGAAAACAATTCTAAGTAATTATAGAAAATTGTATTTGAGCAAATGTAAAATCACCTGTTTGGTCAACAATAAAGCGAAGTATAAAACTAATAGTTACAGTTCTCTTGATGAGACAAAATATCCAATACCCAAAGTTAAAGGAGGCAAGGTTTAGTTTGCCTCACAGTTTGTAGAGGTTTCAGTCCACAATAAGGTGTCAAGGCAGAGGGGCATCGTAGAGCTGAAGACAAGCAGCAGCAGCAAACAGCAATCAATATGCAAGAAGCTATCACAGCAGCACCCTTTCTGTCCCTTGTATTCCACCCAGACTATTCACCTTTAGAGAGGGTAGCACACACACCCAGGGTGGAGCAGCTTTAATTGTAGCCAGAACAAGGCAAACCAGTTGGTGGACTAATTTAGTAATCACCCACTCTCATCCCAGTAACACATATTCCAGATCCAGTCATCTCTGAAAAGACCACCTATGACCACATGAGTTTTGGGGAACAAAATTCATATATATATCTTTGTACTGGGGATTGAACTCATGTCCTCATGCTTGCCAGGCAGGCACTTATACCACTGAGCTAAATCCCTGGCCCTTGGGGAATATTTATAAACAAACCACAGCAACTATAAAATAATAGAATATTTTCATTGTTAAAAAATTTTCATATAAGCTTATGGTTTTATGTTTAAAAGTACATATGTTTTTAAATTGATTGGATGACTAAATATACAGATAGAAATGAGAGATTTGTCACTGTTAAGAAAAATCTTACAAATAAGCAAAAGAAGACAGAGGAGGAAAATAAGGATAATATTTATAAATATATATATTTATAAATTCATATATTATATATAAATAAATTATCTGTAAGTATAAATAAGTTACAACAAATTCCTTTAAATTTTGACATGGTAAATCCCAAGGGATACAAGATAATGATTATGAGGAAACATGCAACATATCTAACATACCAATTTTAGTTGCTAATACCATTCTTCAGTGAAGGGAATTTAGGGACCTTGGAGAAGATGCCAGCTTTAGAGGCGGTGGATGGAATATGCAAGCTCTTCCTCTTGGATCAAGTAATACTACAAAGTAAGGGAGTGGGAAAAGTAAAAGGAAGTAGAAGTAGAAAAAAGAGAAGGGGAAAAGTTTGTCTTGCTCTTCTTTTTCTAGAAGCTTAAGGTGTAACATTAAGTTGCTTATTTGAGCTTGTTCTGTTTTCCTGAGGTGAAAATTCACCTCTAAAATTTTCCCTCCTAAATTACTTTTGCTGCATTACATTAGTTCCAGTATATTATATGTGGATTCTTGTTTAGTTGTTGATATTGTTTAATTTCTTTCTTTATTTCATATTGACCCATTGGTTGTTTAGGAGGGTGTGAGAAAGGAGAAAAGAAGGAAAATATATATAGATATATATAGTTAAGATAATCATACTACAAATTGCTATTAGTTCATTGGAGATAAATGTTTGTGCCTATATTCTTTGGTTTATTTATCATGCCTGTATCTTGGAAAATGAGAAACTACTCTGAAGATAACAATACACAATGTACTAACCATTGTTACTCTCCTAAAATCTTGCTTTGAAATTTTGTAACATTGTTTTTGTTTTCTTTAAAATAAAATTAAAGAGAAAAAGAGAAGGGGGAAAGCATGGGTAGACATTAAAAGGAAACAGTAAATATGGAACACTTACAATAGGTGACCCTGGAATATGTTAAGCAACAAAATATAATTATGCTGTTAAAATGTAACCCATTCTGAAAAATAAGTATCCATGTGTCCATACTGTTATATTACAACTATTATAAAGTGTGACATTCTTGATAGTTAAGCTACAGTGAGGGGAGGCATTTTGCATTTTTTGTTTTACTTTTACACTTTATATTGCTTCTGGAAAAAAATTGTATGGTAAAAAAGAGCACAACAGCTATAAACAATGGTGTGATTTTGCTTGGTGGATAGAGAAAGAATGGTTAAATCTAAATATGTTACTTCTGTTAAATAATTTTATTTGGAAACACTTTAATGACTGCTTAAATCTAAATTTTGGAGGTATTACTCCATTCAGCAGAGTCTACAACTATCATATTTTTCAAAGAGACTTGCAAAATTAAAGTTCATTAAGCATCCCTAATTTCATTATTTTCTCAACACCACCAAGAGTCCTACTAGGGTTCCCCGCATCACTGTGCTTTCACAAGATCATAGAAAAAATATTTCTATTTATGATTTTTTGTCTTCAATTATTTAAATCAGGAGACAAAGTTTGAAACTCATTTGTTAAATGCATTACTTAAATTTATAGGGAATATTTACCTACAAGGAGACCCATAATAGATTTAACAGAACTGTATTACTAATTCTGAGAAGTCTGCAATCCTTCCCATCCCTTCCTTCCTCTGTTCTCCCTGTTTCATACGATTTGTCTCTATTTATGTCTTTTAAATTATTTATATTTTGATTTTCTCTATAAGATTATCTGATTTAAATCACTTAACATTATATTCTCAGGGTACATCAATTTTCTTAATAATGGCTAAAAATTATTCTTCACAGCTTCCATTTAATAGTCTCCCACATATTATTTTATGGACCTTTTAATTTTGAAATACAGTTATGACATCTTCTGAAGATAATTATCCTACCACGGAGAAGCAGCTTTTTGCTAGTAATTGGAGACTAGTTACATTAAATATGTAGCAATAATCATGAAGGATGCAAATGCCAAAGAAACAGTTTGCTCTTTCCTTGTTTTTGTTCCTCATTCTGAATATACAGTTTCAAAAGTAGCTGACTATAACTAAATGATGAAAGAAGAAATAATTTAATTTCCATTTGTAAATGATTCGACATGGTGAGATGACTCTAACAGAGGATAGATGTGTAGTTGAAGTCTTACCCCTTGGTGACCATTAGGGCCAATGGTGAGAGCAAATTCTCTTTTCAGGTAAGTATTATTATCCATTTTATCTGAGAATTCATATGTACACTTAATTCCTGGATGCCATGTAATTGTATGGGTGGGAAATCAGTGGAAAGTCTCTGTAGATAGACTAGAAAAATAATTTAAAAATGCAAATATATATATATATATATATATATATATATATATATATATATGTTTCAATATGAATTTAGTGAATATTGGATGAAAGTTCCACAAAAATGTACTTTGGTTGAAGATATCCTAAACCTCACTAAAAAAAAGGAGCTCTGCGGCAGGCAATCATAGGATGGATTTTGTTGAATTGATTGAAAGACAGACAGTGGTAAATAATGAAAAAAAATAAAATAAAAGTGAACTTAGAGGAAGAGAAAGCACATGGAAAGAATCTGAAGCATATAATACTTCGAATGTTGAGTATTACATCAGTGAAAGACATGATGAAAATCTTTTCTTAGGAAAGTAAATAGTGAAATTGTGTAACACCAATAAATGTGGGAAATTATGATCCATTGCCACTAAAAAGTGTTTCTTTTATACCAAAAACTTATCTGAGTATTTTATTTGATCAGTAAATGACATGTGTGTATATACATCAGCCCGTGTATATATTTATAAGAATAACCAAGGAATCAGCAATGCCAGAATTTCCTGTATTAATAAATACTTGTATTTCTATTATTTGAGTGGAAGACTAATCTATTTTATTTCATTAGATTTAGACTCGAGCAGTTCTTGTTGAATAACTACTCATCATTTAAATATTGCTCCAAGAGGTAAGTTCTTTGGGCCTCTATTAGTGTTAAATTAAATGATTATTTCAGTTACTTTTAAAATATTCTGAACTACTGGATCCTTGATATTTTTTCTTACATAAAGAAAAAATAAATAAGTACTTTAATTCAAGCACTTATGTTTCCTATATGGCAAACAAAGTCTTCTACGCACCTTATTTGAAGGTCCTATAATTCTCAATGAGTATGTTAATTGAAATGTTTAAACAGCTACATGGACAAAGGATAAAGTAAACCATTGTGAGTGCTGTATTATGAATACAGATGCTTTATATATTTCTATATTCTAAATTCATTTATACCATGACTAAATGTAGAAAAAGCTAAGTTTGAAATGACTTAAGAAAATACTGAACTACACTGAATTATTTTTAATCATAAAATATTTCACTTGTGTCTTCTGTTGAATTTTTGTATTTTGCTTATCAAATTGTGAAAGAAACCTGTATAATAATTTAATTGATCATAATCATTTACAATATCATATGAACCTGTACTTCTCTAAACTGTAAAATAAATTCATAAATGAATAAAAGCATATAAAATAATTTAAGGAATGTGATAATTTAAGTTTTACAAATTTATAAGTTTAGATGACATTTCTTTAATGCAGGTAACTGACATCCTTTTTGTTTTTGTCTCTAAATTATAGAAGAGAACAAATAGAATAGCCAAATATCACTTACAAAGCAAGAAACATCTCCATGCTGAGCAGTCTATCAATGGATTAGAATTATGCTTCCAGAGTGCTTCATTTCCTCAGACATTTATTTAAAAATTGATACCTTATTCAGTAAATAGTGATTGCTAAAATAATTTTGAGGTTTTTTTTTCAGGTTTGTGAAAATACAACACCTCAACCCAATATTCACAATGATATTCAAATTGCCCAACCATTTAAGTCTTTTATTTTAAACTATCTTTAGAAAGTTGTAGTTTATCTGATAGAAAATTGAGAGTTTAAGAGTTATATTATCTTCACTATATATTATCTCAAATTCCTCAGAGGCTAATTCCTATGCTAGCAGTCTTTCTATACAGTGAAATGAGGATTACTGAAATGTGTTCATTAATGCTCCCTTATTTTCAAAACTCATTAACCATACTTATTAACCGTACTTTGCACTCTACTTCCTAAAAATGCTATATATTTTTAATTAAAATTTGTTGTTCTCCAAAAATCCATATATTAAATCCATTAGATGAATACTTTTATAGAGTATTCTATGAAATCCGACATAAACCTGTCACTTTTTAAAATCAGAAAAGGTGGCTAATATGTCTATTAAATATCTGCCTCTCCAATAGATTAGGTGCTACACAACATAAAATATTGAATTCAGCCTGGTTACATATATGGTAAGAAATTTCATCTGTTAGTATATGTCATAAATGCATTGCACAGAGGCACTAATTCATCCTATTATTTATGTATTTATATGCGATTGCATTATAGGTGCCAAGGTGATAGTGCCTGAGAGAAGAGTGTAAGTCTGTGTTCTACACCTTCTCCATTGTCCCCAGGATGGTAGTATCTGGAAGAAGAGTATAAGCACCCACATCTTTGGTGGGTATTCCCCAAGACCCCCAAAACCAGGATAAGAGCCAGGCCACAAGTGCATTTGAGGGTAATGCATTTGGAGGGAATTCAGCAAGATCAGCAAGGTGGAAGCATCTGAAGCAGCTGGCAGAAGCCAGCAGTTGGACTCTGGAGAACATCAGCATATGAGAAATCCTAGTCCCCCTACATTTTGGGGGCATGATTAGCTCCATAACCAACACATTTCTGGTTCTAACATGAACACTATCACAGAACTGTAAATACCAGAGGGATTTTACTACTTTTATTCTCCTTTGTCTGTCTGATTTGTTATTCCTCTCATATCTGGTTGGATGTCATCTAATTTTGTTTTGTATTCCATGGTCATTTTTCTGTTTGTTTTTTCTTTTTGTTGTTTTGTTTTGATTTTTTAATTTTTTTTCTCTTTCTCCTCTCTTTCTCTGGTCTCCTTTTCTTTCTTCCTTTCTCTCTCTCTCTCTCTCTCTCTCTCTTTTACTATTTCACTCTCTTTCTCATTTTCCTTCTTTTTTCACTCCTTAAGTTTCTTAAATTGATGCTTCATTTTGTTTTATAGATGCACTTGCTAATTTTCCTCAATAACTGACTGAATTTAAACTGTCAAGTGAGTAATCATTGTCTCTGCCCTTTCTGACTGCTCTTTTCCATTCTATTTCACTCTTTTTCTTCTGTGCCCTCCAGTTCCCCAAAACTCATTCTTTGATCTCCAGCTTTCAATCTAATATATCTGACCTCATTCATTACTTTAGCCGGCCCCTACCCCTATTAACCTAAGTGCCCCACAGAAAGAAAAATTCTCTCCAATAAGGGGAGAATCACTGCATAAAAGTGCACAGCATACGTTTTATTTTGTTATATAATATTTGAGTTTGCTTCTCAGAGGTAGCAGTTTAATGGTAACCATAGTATGTAAGTAGTCAAATTGTACGTTAAACTATTGTTATTAGTAACCATACTGCTTTAGCCTGGATGTCATACATGTTATAAACTGTTTTTGTCCCCTGTATGATAACACTGTGATTATGTGGGATCATAGTTGTCATCACAATCCAATACTAAAGGATTGGGAGCTGAACCAATTTGCATCCTTTACAAATTTCAAAGGTAGATTTTTGGGATAGCTATAAAGAACCAAGTGGATCTAGAGAATATACTGAAAGAAAAGTTATCTGTTATGAAAACCTCAATACTAATAACAAATCTATACCTCATAACAAATAAGCAAGCAACATAGAAATCAAAATGAAGTTTAAAAATAGAAATAACAAGACACATAAGAAAAATGTAACTCAAGACCCCCAGACTACTCAGAACTCAACAAAACAGATGAAATTGGAAGTAAAAAATATAGAAGATTCCAAAATGATAGCAACAGAAGTGAGGGGAAACAAGTGTAAAAGGCCATAGAGAAAATAATCTGTCAGGTACAAAAAGAAATTATACAAAAAATTAAAAACATTAGAAAAGACACAGATAAAAGAATAGATGAGCTTAGAAAAATGATGGAAACAAAAACATCGAACATGTGAAACAAATGGAACCAATGAAACAGATCCAAACAGAAACCCAAGAGATTTTAAAGACAAAATTGCAGCTACTGATCTTGAAAATGAAGTTATCTTAAAAATATCAAGAGACCATGAAAAATCCAACAGTTACAAGATGAAGCAAAAACAAATAAAATAAGATTGACCGAGATCAGTAAGAACTCTGGAGACAGTGAAAGTTCCATAAAATTACTCTTACCATAAATCATGGCACTGGAGCAGAGATTTAGCTCAGTGGTATAGGTACCTACCTGGCAAGTGCAAGGTCATAAGTTGAATCCCTGGTACAAAAAATAATAATGACAACAACAATAATACTAATGGTAAAAAGCTTCCCAAGAATGAATAAAAGATTTGGCATACAAAATACATGAAGCATATAGAAATCCAAATAGCTATGACTGGGGGTGGGGATTTAGCTCAGCAGTGTCAGCACCTTCCTAGCATGTGTGACGTCATGAGGATTTGATGCCGATCCCCAGTACAAAAAAAAAAAAAAGGTAAGGGCTGGGGATTTATCTTAGTGGCATAAACACCTTCCTGGCAAGTGTGAGGTCATGATTTCAATCCCTTGTACAAAAAAAATTAGCTATGACCAAAATTAAGATACATGATGATATAAAATAATCATGATTTCAGAAATTCAGCACAAGAAATGAATATTAAAAGCTGTTAGAGAAAATAAACAGATCACCTAAAAGGAAAGTCCAACAGAATCACTGTAGACTTCTCAACACAAAACATCAAGTCAAGGAGAGGTCAGAGTGAAGTATTACAAATCCTGAAAGAAAACAACTTCCAATACAGATTGATGTACCCCCCCAAATAAACTATCTTTCAAGATTAATGGAGAAATAAGAATCTCCCATGACAAAGGACATTTATGAAATTTATGACTATCAAGTCAATCCTTCAAAGAGTATTGAAAGATACTCTGGACAAACATAGAAATGACCACAATTTCAAGAACAACAAAAGGAAGAAACCATCAGATAGGATAAGCAATCAAACAGAGGCAAAAAGTAGTAAACCATCAGTAGGATGACACCATGACAAAGATAAACCAGAACATATCAGTTACAACTATCAGTAAAAATAACCTCAATTCACCAATCAAAAGAAACAGACTCGGAAAATGGATCAAGAAACAAGATCCAACAATGTGCTGTATATAAGAAACACATCTAATTCTAAAAAAAATTTATAGACTGAAAGTCAAAGGATGGAAAACACTCTGCTATGCAAGAAGGGCCCCAAAAATGTAACAGTAGCTAGTCTTTTTGCAGACAATGTGAATTTCAAACCAAGAATGATGAAAACAGTTAAACATGGGAACTACATACTAATTAGGGGAAAACTTCAAAAGGAAGAGAGGGACCAGGGATATAGCTCAGTGACGTAACTCAGTACTTCACTCAGTAACTTCCATGGCAAGTTCAAGGT
Source organism: Dolichotis patagonum (assembly GCA_004027295.1). Lineage (NCBI taxonomy): Eukaryota > Metazoa > Chordata > Mammalia > Rodentia > Caviidae > Dolichotis > Dolichotis patagonum. The sequence continues at coordinate 9,740 of PVJX010049693.1, forward strand.
CATGAGTTCAATTATTGGAACAAAAAAATAGACAAAAGGAAGAGTGAACAATCATAAATATGTATGCACCAAATATAGGAGCACCTAACTATATAAGACAATTATTAATAATATGAAAAATCAAATGAACAGTAACAATTATAATGGGAGAACTTAATACTCCATTGTCTCTAAGAAATGGATCAACTAGAGAAAACATCAGCATAGATTTTTCAAAACTGAACCAAATTTGTGAATGAATGTATTTAGTAGGTATTTTCAGAGTATTCCACCTAACATCATCAAAATACACATTCTTCTCAGCTAGAATTGTGACATTCTCTAAAATAGTCCATATAGTAGACCACAGAACTTGCTGAAGTAAATGCAAAGGAGTTGAAATTATCCCATTCATATTATTTGACCATAGTGCAATAAATTTGGAAGTAAATTGCAAAAGAAACTGCAAAACTCCCATAAACACATGGAAATTAAATATCACCATCCTAAACACCAATGGGTCACAGATGTAATAAAGTAAAATTTTTAAACACACACACACACACACACACACACATACACACACACACACATATATATATATGAATGCAGATACAACATACCAATTTATGGAAGGCAATGAAAGCTGGTCTAAGAGGAAATTTATAGCAATGATTTCTCACATCAGGAAAACAGAACAAGCACAGAGAAACAACCTAATGTTACAACTCAAGCTTCTAGAAAAAGAAGAGCAAAACAAACCTGAAGTCCATACAAGGGGAGCAATTGTAAAGATAGAGCAGAAATCAATGCATTGGAAACCCAGAAAACAATGAAAATAATTAATGGATCAAAGAGTTGGTTCTTTAAAGAGTAAGCAAAATTAATAAACCCTTAGCCAACGATATAAAAAAAAGAAAAAGGAACCCATAAATTAATTCATTAGGTAAGGAGATGGTAAAATCCCTGCAGATCATGTGAAAATTCAAACGATTTCCTATACTTACTTCAAAAATTTTTACTCGCACAAATGAAAAACACAGAAGACATAGATCCCTAGATATGTTTGAATTTTCAAAGTTGAATTCAGAAGATTAAAAAGTATAGAATAACACAATATCAGTTAATGTGTTTGAAAATGTAATTAAAAACTTGCCCCCCCCCAAAAAAAAGAAAAGCCAGGTCCTAATGGATTCCCTGCTGAATTATGCAAGAAATTTAGAGGTTTAATACCAATACTCC
>PVJX010049694.1:0-10963 GCA_004027295.1 Dolichotis patagonum
CCACCAACAGTGCAGAAGAGTTCCTTTTTCCCCACAGCCTCTCCAACACTTGTTGTTGGTAGTGTTTTCTATCTTGGCCATTCTTTCTGGAGTGAGATGGAATCTCAGTGTGGTTTTAATTTGCATTTCTCTCATGACTAATGATGATGAACATTTTTTCATGTATTTATTTGCCATTTTAAACATCCCGCAAAGATGTGTGTGTTACAGCTCTGCACTCTGACTGTGTCCTCAGAGGCTGGGAAAACTGCAGGTGGTGGGACTCAGTAGGAGGTCCTTAAGGTCCACAATTGAAGGGGACAGGGGGACCCTGGCCCTGCCTCTTTCTCGCTTTCACTTCCCGGGTGTGACCGGCAGTTTTACTGCACCATAAGCTCCCACCAGGATGCCTGTGCTGCCACAGCCCTCAAGGTCATGCGTTCACCTGACCCCAAGTACAAGGTGACGTTGCCCTCTTCTCTGTGTGAGCTGGCTTCCTGAGGTGTGTTTTCCAGTGGTGCAAGGCTAACAGTGCCCTGCTTGGAAGCGCAGCCTGGGAGCAGAAGGGAGAGGACTGGCTGCAGTGCAGGCAGAGGGCCTGAGGTGGCCTCAGGGTCCACTGCCCCCGGCCACTGAGCATGGGCACCCCATGAGGGTTCAGAGACTGCTCAGAGAGCCTTCCCCAAGGGGGCCTTCTGCCTAAGCTAGGACCACAGGAAGCCAAAGGCCATCTCCCCGGGCTGACCAGCAAAGAGGGTTTGATGCGTGTGGATGCTGGCCTTGGTTTGGCAGCAGCGATGGAAGAAAGACCAGGAACTCTCTGCTTGGTCTCCTCTGACACCTCAGCCGCAGGTCAGACTTCAGATACGGGGCGAGGAGACCCTGATTCGCAGCACAGTCCCTGAGTTGACTTGATCACCAGGCACTGGTGACGTTAAGATTCCATGATCTGGTGTAACGAGGGGGACAGCACCAGTCACAGTCAGCTGAACAAAGATGAAACGCCATTTCTAGCACATACTGTGTTTGTGGGTTATGATTCCTATCCATATACACATGAAAGAATGCTAACTTTTTACCCAACCCCCTGTGCAAGATGACTAAACACACTACTTTTCTTTTCTTCTTTTCCTTACAAATCGCACTGACTTGCATGACGACGAACACGAATGACGTTTGGAGCCTAACAGAGCTGGCTTGAGCCCCCGACCCTCTGGGTGGTGCAAGCCGCACGGCCACGTCGCCCGGAACCGCTTTAACCACAGCACACGTGACGGGCGGAGCGAGGCGAGACACCCACTCCCTCTCCGTTGCCCGCTGTATTAGTTTCTTCTAGCAGCTGTAAAAATCACTATACATTTGGTGGCTTAAAACAACCCAAATGTATTACACCATGGATTTAGAGCTCGGAAACCTAACTGGGTCTCCCTGGACTACCACCAAGGTGCCAGCAGGGCTGTGCCCCTCCTAGGGTGCCCAGTGGACAGCCTCTCTTATCTGGACAGCTTCCAGAGGCCACCTCCCCCCGCCAGCTCACAGCCCCTCCTTCCTTCCTCCCCGGCAGAGGCAGCTCCCAGGGCCTCTGAGATTCCTGACATCCCAGGAGACCTAGGGCCTTCACTCATTTAGGAGGCCCCAGGGGTGACTCGGCACGGCTACACCTACAAAACAAGAGTCCCAAGTTTCAGAGATGAGGATGTGGACATCTGGGGGCCCCAGGTTCTGCTCTCCACACTCACTGAAGTAGCTGATTCAGGGCTGGGTTAAAAACACCCACACAGGATGGCTCTTCTCTTTCTCTCTAGACAGGGGAAGAAACAGGGACACGCTGATCATAGCAGGCGGTCGCTGGTTTAAACCGGTTCTGCAGGAGCCAGAGGGAGAGAAAGCCCAGCGCACCCTGGTGTCCTCAGAGCTCACCATCAGAGCAAGCCGTGCTGGCCTTCCGATCTGTACCATCCACCTTGGAGGATGCCCGCTCCTGCTCCTCTAAGGAACCCACACTCTCACGCTTCCCTTCGCCTGTTTCTGCCATGACCAAATACTTCAGGCTGCATAATTTGCAAACAGTGGAGTTTGTTTCCCACAGTTTTGGAAAGCTGGGGAGCTGGACCTTCAGGTCCTGGCCGATTCCGGGTCTGTCCAGGTCCCTCTCTCTGCTTCTGCACCCTCATCCATGCTGCCTGCTTGCTCTTTCCAGGAGCAATGGGGCACGCGTGACAAACCCCTCCTTGGACGCCCCACTACTTCCTGTCATCACACTGGGTGCCTCCGGGGCAGCAGAGGGCAGTCAGAGCACAGCAAATCTCACTTCCTTGGGGCCTTCCTGGCCTTTTAAAGGCTACCTTTTCATACGCAAATGCTAAGAGACCAGGAGTCTTCCTTGGTCCCTTCCAAACCCTAACACAAGACAGGTGGCCACGCCCACAGGTTGTGAGTGACAGCTATGGCCCCTGGCTCCATCAACAGCTGCTCCATGGAGCCCCCCATGTGTGCCCGCCTCACTCATCTCCGCCACCATGGGTCAAGCTGGGAAAGTCCTCGTGCAAGATTAGACACTTGGCATGGAGGTGCCACCGGCACGTGCTCACTGCGGACTTTCTCCTTTCACAGCACTGCATGGATGGGGACTGCGGCGTCAGCGCCTTAGTTTCCATGTCACTTTTGGGGCGGTTTCTATTGAAGACAGTTGGAGTCCACGGAACTGTGTTTCTTCCTAGCTGCCTGTGACACTGCCCACACAAAGCCTGGTGGTGGTCACCAGACACATACGGGAAAGGGCAGCCAGGCCTGCTCCTCTGGAGTCCGTGCTGAGGAGGGCAGGAAGCGGACGCCCGCAGAGGCGCACCAGCTCCGTCTCCGAGGAGCTGTGACGGCCGAGTGCTCCTGCTCCGTGTCCTCTCGGTTTACTCAGCACAGAGCGAAGCCGGAAGACCAGCGTGGTGGCGCACCCTGTAATCCAGTCCTGGGGAGCTGGCAGGAGATCGCTGTGAGGGGTTCAAGGCCTTCCTGGGCTACAGTGAGACTCCGAGTCCGTCCGTCCCAGAGAAGACGCAAAAGGAACGAACAAAACAAAACTAAGAATATATTCACTCGTGCCCTGGACAAAAATCACAGGTGCCCACAACATGGGAATCCCTGGTCTACATTAACCCACTGATGCTGGTGCGGACCCCAACCATGGCATGGTTAGAAGATGGGGGAGTTACTTAATAGAGATTTTTAAAATTCACTGATTTTTTATTTTTTGAGACAGGGTTTCATTATGCAATTCAGGCTGGCCTTGGACTCAGGCTGCAGCCCAGGCTGGCCTCAAACTTGTAGCGACCCTCCTGCCTCAGCCTCCCAAGAGCTGGGGTTATAGGCATGTGCCACCATGCCAGTCTCCTTCATCTGTTTTAAGAAAGCTGTGGGAGACTGAGCAGTGCAGTGGTGAGTCGGTGTGTGCTGCCCGCACTGGCCACAGAGGGATGTGTCTCTAGACCATACTGGAGAGGGAAGGCGGGTGTGGCCTGACACTGGGTGAGCGCAGCCTGCAGTCAGGGCAGCCTCGGCCGGCCGGCCAGGCCAGGCCACTCTTCCTAATCCGGCATCCCCAGCGGTCACTTTCTAGCTGACACAAGGAATACATCAGTAATTAGCCCTGAGATGCGTTCCCTATTGGCCTAATTACCCGGGCCATTTTCACAGGCAATAAAAGCAAACAAACCAGGATTCTGCTCCTCTTAAAATAAAAAAAGGGTCCAAAGCAGCATGGAGGGGCTTAGTTCAGGTGCAGGAAAGCATGGAATGGACTCAGCTGGGGTCTCTTGTTCTCCTCGGGAGGCCGAGGCTGTGTCCGGGACCCAGCCCAAGCTCTGCAGCACTACTTTCCAGGTGATGCTGACGGGAGGGGGGCCCCATCCAGGAGGTGATTCCGATCCTGTGTGTGCAGAGGGAAGCGAGCTGCGGCCACACTGACTTCTGCCCAGGGAAATGGGTAGATGCACACAGAATTTCTGGAAGGACGACTGAGGCAAGACGGTAGGTCTGCCAGCTGCAGGGGTGAACAGCCGGAAACCTGGGGAGGCGGGACTAGAATCTTCTCTGCATCCTTTTTGAGCTCAGAATTGTAAATTGATTTACAATGGTCCGTGAAATAAAAACCAGGGGGCAGCCACCTGGTCAGAAGAGGCTACCTGCTGGAAGCGAAATGGTAACATTTTCTTTAGGCATCCTCTAAGCGACCTGGCGGCTGACACAGCCATAGTTAACGTGTGTGTGCCAGGCCCGGGAGTCCAGGACAGGCCTGCTGGGAGAGGAGACTCAAAGGCCCCCTCGCTTGGAAACCTCACGAAGGAAACTCCCTCCAGGAAGGAGTCTGGTTTGAGGCGGAGAGGAGTTGGCTCCTTTGAGGACTGTGCTGGGGGAAGCCACCACGGCAGAAGGAAACAGGACAAAAACGACTGCAAGAATGTCACTTCCTGCGAAGTCCACACACCTAACGTTAAATTTCTGAAGCTCTATCTGCGAAGACGTGGACTTTCTCCATTTTTCTCAAGCCCTCTGGACTCACGTGGCCTTGGATCACGTCAGCCACGGCTGGAAAACACAGCGCACACGGCAGAGGTGTCAACTGCGCAAGGTGCTGAAGCAGAACTGAGGACCCGTGGTCACCGCGCTGAGCCAGAATCGCCTCCCCGGTCCTCACCAGCGCAGGGCACCGCGCGAGCGTTACAGAATCTTCATATTCATGAAGCTTAATTGTAGCAAAATTGCCAATCTGTAAACTGCAGCTGCATCTGAATACTCCTTTCAAGTCTGCAATGCAAACAAGGAGACCACAGTCCCCTGGAGGGACACAGGGTCTTCTCAGGGAGGACGGGAGGGAGAATAACATGGAGCTGCTCTGTTCACCAGGAAAATGCCGCGCCAGTCATGCACAGGGTCCTGGCTTACACTTGCAATCAACCATAGTACTCAAGGTGGTCAAAAAAGAATCAAATGAGTCACAGACTGAAGACACTAGTCCCAAGGATAATACAGACTTTAGCTGCTGAGATACATGCCTAGGGGCTGGCCTGGACTACTCACACATCCTCCCTGCCCTGTGACCTCCCCCGGGCTCTGTCTTAGGGCCCCTGCAATAAGGAACGTGGACAGCAGGCAAAGCAGCCGGGCACAGCTGTGCTTTCCAGGATCTAAACTACACATGTGTTTCTAACTATCTGATAAAAATTGAGACAATTAAGATCTGGCAAGGCTATGGTTTCCTAGCAAAGAATAAGCTCTGCCCCTGTGTATTCTTCTTTTTCCCCTTGCAGAAAGATTGTCTGTGTGGGGCATGGTGTTCAGGCACAATCCCATGATTCATAGCGCTTCCTGTCTGCAGCCACTTGATACTTAAGATGAAACCACATTCTCCTTGACCTCTTTCCCATGATTCATAGCACTTCCTCTCTGCGGCCACTTGGTGCTTAGATGAAACCAGGTTCCCCCTTGACTTCCTTCTCTCCGTGTCCAATTTCCACAGGCTGCAACTCCCAGGGCATGGCCTCATGTTCCTCACATGGTCACCCATGGCTGTGAGCAAGGAGCCGCCAAGCAACATGGGAAGCAAAAGCTGGTAACATAATGGGGATTGATGACATCTTCAGATAGTTCCTGCCTCATGGCTTACAGGGAAGCAAGGACAAACGCATTATCGAATGAATAAAGAAACAGATGTGCACAGATTCACTGCTTACAAGACAGAGGCCAATGCCACGTGACAAGAGCAGTTGTCATCCACTGAGTGCCAGTTACATGCTGGGCTGGTCAAGCCACCCTACCCTACTAGGTGGTGTGAGTATCACAGGAGCCAAAGGCCCCGAAGTGCAAGGATCCAAGGTCACTCAGCCAAAGGGCAGAAAAAGGAAAAGCTGGCCATGGTTCTGGTTAATGGAAGACCTGAGTCCTTAAGGACCACGCAGAGCCGCCTCCCTCCATACCCTGAAGAAGTGACCAAGAGCAAAGCGCGGAAGACAGGAGGGAAGAGGCGACACCCATATTGAAAAGAGCCTGTAATTAAAGTTTAAAATGTTGGGCCAGGGTTTGCAGAGGAAAAATTAGGAGCCTCATGACCTCATCTCGGTGGTTCTGACTAGAAGGAATTAAAAGCAGACTTCACTAGAGAGGCTCCCTGGGAAGTAGCCAAGGACAGGGGTAGGGAAAGGGAAGTAACAGATTTAAAAAGGCACCAAATGGCCTTGAGCCTTGCACCAAGAGACCAGAAAAAGAAGTGACAGGCAGGACATCGCTGTGCCAGAATCTGGGCAAACTTGGGTCATTTGGAGGAAAATGGAAGCTGTGTCTTGAGATCATAATGCTACATGAGATAAACCAGGCACACACGCTTGAACATCACCCGCTTCTCTTGGATGAGAAACCAGCTTGCTGCCCGTTCAGGACCGATCCTGGAGGGTAAAGAGCAAGCACATTAAGGAGAACAGACAAAGCTCCGGAATTCAGCAGCCGGGTGTGGAAGGCGTGAGGGACCGATGTGTGACACCGATGTGCACAGGCCCGTTCTTCACACGCGGCACTGTGCACCCCTCCCACTCTCCCCAGCCTGGTAACAGCCACTCAGTCCTTGCCTGCCCCTTGCAGTCAGGAGTCCTGACCAATATCCTCTCCCAATTCCACACTCACTCCATGGTGAGAAGTACATAAAATGCAATGCTTTTGCCTTGTGAGTTTATAACAAGCTCGTCTCCACTGATGTTTATACACACACATATTACCAGTGCCACCGTTAGAGCCCTACCCCATGACCTCCTCTAACCTAATTATGCCCCAAACACCAAAGTCGGCTTCAGTCCCACCCTGTGCGCTTCCCCATGGAGATCCCATTCCATGTGAGTTTTGGAGCTGCTCCTGCTACACCCGCAGGCTGAGCAGGGATCCTCTCCTGCCCTCCACCCTAGTGTCCCCTGCTTGTGTCGGTCTGACCACTGCCCTTGTCCTGTCACCAGGTCCTGCTGGACCTCGCTTCCTCGCATCATCAGAAACTCAGGAAGAACTCCCCACCGCTTTCCCCTAGGATGACGATGTAAATTCCCAGCTTAGTCTGGCCCAGGGCGACACCAGTGGTCACACTGATTGGGTGGCGGGCCTTGGCGCCCTCCTGAACTCACTCAGAAAGCTCTGCAAAATGTGCACGCTGGGGGCGCCAAACCAGACCAACCTGGGCCGAGTTCTGGGCTCAGGGCACGTGCAGGATCCACCCGTAGCCTGGCCACTCTCAGGGCAGCCTTGCACCGCAACTCGGGCTCTGCAGAACTTGGGGGAGCACATTAGAAACGCTGAGTCTCAGGCCCTGGCCCGAGTTGCTGGATCCCAAGGACTCACAAGAGCTCATCAGTTTAAGGAGAAGATAATCTATCAGATCAGGAGGTCACATGACCGAAGCTCACACTGTACCCTTCAAACACGAATGACTACGATGGGTCACCTATAAGATATAGATGGCTCCAGACCACACACAGAGGCCAAAGCACGCCGCTGCCTTTCTCCAAACCTCGGCCACCAGAACACAGCAACTGGGGAAAAACAACATGCAGAAACTGGGGCTGAAATGAGGCCAAATGGTAGAAGCAGACAGGAATAAGCCCAGGGAGAAGATGCATGGCCCCGCCCCGCACCGCTGAGAGCCCAGGGCTTGGGAGGACACAGCACACGCCCCTGGAGGCAGCGGTCACACGCCCCTCTTTCTCACAGCTGGTGCACAGAGCCACACAGAGCACTGAGCATGGTGACACACGCCCGCCATCCCAGCTCTGGGAGGCTGTGGGGTCACTCCCCGGTACCCAGAATCAATCAATCAATCAAAACAAAGTCAAGCGAAGCAAAGTCTGCCCATGGTAGGGGTTCACTAGCGGGTGGCTGCAATATTCAGCACCCTGGAGTGGGGACAGTTCTGCAACTCAGGGTCCTGGACCGTCCCTCTACCCCCTGCTGTGCCTGCCTCCTCTCTGCTTCCCGCTTATGTGATTTACTCTGAAGGAAAATCTCTCAGCAGCTGTAGAGGACTGGTAACCGGTGGTCAGCTCACACCCCAGCAGAACTGAATCAGCGTGGTACGGGATGTGGGTGGCCCGTGTGAGGGCTGGTGCCAGCGTAAAGAGGAGCCCTGGAGAGGAAGAGTAGCCTGTGGGTTCTCCTAAGTGTTGTTTGGAGTCACTGGTTCTCCAGAAGAAGTCTGTCATGCTGACTTACTGATATGAAGTCAGCTGTTCTCACTGTCCCAGGAGCTCAGGACCTCCATGTCCAGACGGCTGTGACACTTTCCAGGGGAGCCCTGGTCCTTACTTTGAGTATCACTGTCCGGCTCCACTGCAGAACCCTCAGCCCACTGGCACAGATCCTTCGTCCTGCAGGCACAGACTTTCTAGCTTCCACTGCTGACCTTTGGACCTTCCCAGCACAGATCCATAGTATAAACTTTCTGAGTCACTGTCGTGGGCTCTGGGTTTTCTGCTGAACTCATGCAGGCCCTGGGCCCGATTTTTTAGGTGTGTAGTGTTATAGACAGATTTCCTGCATTTCCTTGTATTTGACTCCTTGGGTGACCATGATAAACGATACTACAAATTATGTGTCCTGTAATTGCTCTCCTTGCAAATTCTGACTACAACAGCAGCTGAGATGAGCTCACTGGTAAATGAGCCTGTGAAAAACAAACACAGGGTGCTCCCTCCATCTAGGTGTGCCGTGGTGCCGCTGACCTTGCGGGCGCCTGAAGAGTAACAGTGCACCCACATCCCCCCCCCACACCCACAAAACTCTCACGTGACTCACATAGCCAGTGTGGCACCGAAGGATCCAAGGATCGGTGAAATCAGTGTAGTATTTTTCCCTAAATGTTACTGCTTTCAACCTTACAGCTGACTTGGCTTTCAAAAACAAGTGCTGACTTAAGAAACATACACCTGTAATAAAACCGAGCCAAACTTTGTATCGACAACTGCATTCTTTCAGAAAGTACTGGGATCCGATAATTCTTCAGATGATTTCTGAGATTAGGAAAATAGAACGCTACCGTTTAAGTCTACTGGAGATTATCTAGGTCTTTAAGGACAAAATTAGTGTCCTCATGTAATAATTACTTAAAGAGAAAAGACATAATGGTAAGATTTTGGCACAACAGACAAAGAAAGGAGAAAAGAAGCCTTTACTGCGGGCACGGGAGGGCTGTGGAAGGGGCCAAGCACCCTCCGTGGAAGTTCTTTCACCAGTTCTGGCTGGGGGAGGAGTTTGGGAGGTGGGCAACGTGACAACAACAGCTGACTTGAAGGAGCATCTGCCTGTGTAAAACAGGAAACAAAGATTTACTGGGGGCTGGGGGCGGAGAGCTTCGTGGGATTGGGATTGGGGTGGGCACGGCATACTCCCAAAAGTGGAGCGAGAGCTTTTTTTCTGGAACTACAAGAACACAGAAGTTACTTTTGGAGAGAAATTGTTTCTCGGGGCCGATGCCAAATTGGGCGGATATCATGTTAGAGATAGCTAAGCCGCAGGCTGGCAGAATCTATCAGCAAGGAATTTTAAAAACTCAAATACCACAAACAGGATAGGAGATTCCTGTTTTAACCATTCTTGGAAGTCGGTTTAGAAGGGCCCCATATGGCCACAGGGAAGGAGACAGCCCTCAGGACCTCTTCACCTGGAGAGGGAACCAGAGCGCCATTAAGCTCCCCTTCTCCTCCCTCTCCCCAGAGACCCTGCCCAGTTCCATCATCCATGCCTCCAGCTCTGCTGTCTCCACGTGACTGTCGCACTGCATTCAGCGTCAGTCCCCAAGGGTCACCTGTGCCAAAGCAGGTATCGGTTGTCTCTCTTTCAAAGCTGAGTAATATTCCACAGAGTGTCTGCAACGCATCCCCGTATTTATGCATCTGGGCAGGGGTGTTTGGGTTTTTCTTACCTTTTCACTTTTGTGAATAAACCTGCTGGGTGTGCAAATCTGCTTAACATTTACTTTAAAAATGAGTTCCTTGTTGATTCGGCACTCCTAATTAAAGCCTAATGGACTGGAACAAACAGGAGGCAGGGGGGTTTAACACTCTTGTTCTTTTCATGCAACTTGTAAAGAGACGCCCTCAGGCAAGACTGCTGCTCCCTTAGGGACAGTGCTTTCCAGGCTGCTGGAGCTCGGAGGGGCCCAGAAACGCGTTTGCACCTGGAAGCCGGAAGCAAGGCGGAAAACACACAACTCACATCTGGCCCCGAATTAGCAAGAGGACAGAAAAGTTTCCGCAAAACAGCCAACTGTTGTCTTTGACCTGGACTGCTTTCTTGAGATGATATAAAATTTCATTTTTTTTACCACATAATTTTAGAAGAAAATGTATGCTCTGCCCTAATGGAGAAAGATAGAGAGAGGAGAGAGACAGTGAGAGAGAGAGATAAAACAGAGCAAAGGAAACGACGCACAGCGTTGGTTGTAAAACCTCTAAGGGATTCAGAGAAGTTCTTCTAAAGAAGAAAAGTGTGTGCCAGTCTGAAAAGAATTTTAAAAAACTTTTCACCTGGTGACATGAATAAAGACAGGGATGACTGTGGGCAAAACGGAAAAACAGTTTAAACGTGGGGATGAATTAGACTACCTGAAAGTGTCTCCGATTTGAGCACTGACCCGGAGGAGAATAGAAGACAGAGATTCCCAGGAACTCGGACCCCAGAGCAGCGTGGCCAGTCACCTCCGCGTCAGAGCGAAGCCGCTTGCAAGTGGCTAAAACCCAGGAAGCCTCGTCCTGGGTTCAGAAAGCAGGCATCAGGCTGGCCCCCCTCTGTCTCCCGGTGAGGGCCCCTTCCGGACGCACAGCCAGCACCTCCTCATGGCTAGGGGAAGCAGCCCTGCTGGGTCTCTTCCTGTCCTCACAGGGTCCCCAGTCCTGCTGCATTCGGGTTCACCTTGTGGACCTCACCTGACCCTAATTACCCTCTACTCCACTTCCAGTACAGG
>PVJX010049695.1:0-10629 GCA_004027295.1 Dolichotis patagonum
TTCTCTTTAAATAAAATTATTTTTAAAAAATTATGTCTATAGAAGCAAGATGTGCTTGAGAAGTATTACATAAAATTAGTATTTAAACATCTATCTCATCATATATTTTAATTTTTCACCATATATTTTATTTTCCTTATAATTATATAGTGTAAATGAAATGAACTTTTTTTGTTTTTGTTTGTTGCATAAAACCCTATCTAGATACTTCCAAATCCATTTGGTTTATCCTAATGTGCCATTCAAAGGTTAGCACTTTCTACATGTGCCATGAATTGAGGAAAGCTGAAAGAATTAAGTTCAGTTACTTCTCCCAGGAACACTCCACACTATTAAGAATCATTAACCTTCAAATATGAGTTTAAGTTGTGGTGGAATAGTAGTTGGATAGGACTCAAGGGCCCTCTGCCACTGAATGACATCCTCAGGCCTTTGTACTCCTTGATGTTAGTTCTCTGTAAGTTACCCACGATACTTTGAAGATGAGACCTTCCTATGTGAGTCACCCAAGAAACTGAGATTACAGGTATGGCAACGGTGACCAGATATACTTATACCTTTTAACTATTGTTCTCCTTGTGTTTCTTCTAATTTACTTTCTCTCCACTCCATTTCCCACCCATATTGGGTAATGATATGAGTCCTACCCCATTGGACCATATCAAATTATTTTCTGAATATAAGGAATGTCATACAAACCTGGGCTCTCAGACTCTGTGCCTATTCATCTGATGATATTCTCTGATCTCAAGTTCCCTATAGCTAGTCTTTCCAAACCGGGCCCAGACTACTTCATTCCTAGTACTCAGAGGCTAAAGTTTCCTTCTGATGCTTTTAGCCCTCACATCTATGACATCAGTCAAAATCCTTTAGTGTCTGTATGATGATACAGACAAATAGTTGACTAACAAAGCATAGGGTAGTCCAGAGAGACATGGGGAGAACCAAAGACCATGCCACAGGCTGAGCTTCCAGAAGTGGCTTCCAAATACAATCTGGACAATTGAGGAAATCATTGACACTATCTCTGCATTCAAAAACCATTTCTAGGTGAGCAATTTGCCAGTGCAACCTTCTTTGCTATAGCTCAAGTGGTATCTTTTATTGCTCTTTGCCTTTTATGAATCCCAGTTACTCAGTCCAAGTCAGGCATGGGAATATCTGATTGTTGGAAGCAGATCACATACCTGGGAGACTGGGAGACATTCTTAGAGCAAAGCTGGAAGACAGTCTTTCTCCTTCTCCTCTTCCTTTTCCTCTTCCTCCTCCTCCTCCTCCTCATCATCATCATCATCATCATCACTGTAAACAGGGGTGATTCACCAAACATTGAAAAGGGATGGAATGTTGGGTGGCAACTGTGAAAGTTCAGTGTTGCTCTCCAGATCCTAGGTAAGGTGGCCTTAAGGCCTCCCCCAGTCTGAGTGCTGGTGAAGGTGCAGAGGATGAGGCTGAAGACCCAGTGAGGCCAGGGACTTTCTCTTGTTAAGTCAGACAGGTTGTCATCACTTACAAATAATGTCAAAAATCAAGAGTGGGAGAACAAGGAAGATTCTAGTGCAATACCTCAAGGGGAGCAGGGGCAATGATTTTGGAAGCCTCTGACTAGGCTGGCACTTTTTAACATCTCTGGGAGTCAACTTTATATATCATGTTAGGTTTTTTAAATTACTATTAACATCCTTAAGTGGTTCAGTAAATCAATTATTGAACTAGTTATGGAGTGACGGAGACTCAGTTCTCTGTCCCTAGGTTCAAGTTACTAACACCTTAGAAGTAAGGTATGAAAAAATAATTACAATTCACTTCAGAAATACATAGGGTAGTATGTGACATAAAAGTGATAATAATTAAGAATGCTTTAGATAACAAATTTCAAAGAGTTCCTTGAGTTGAGTTTTGCATGGTGAATAGATGTTTGCCAGGTAGCAAAAGATGGCTACACAGGAAAACAGATTCCCATGGTTGAGCCAGTACTCAGCACAAGAGCTATGTCCATGCAGGATAAGGACAGCTTGAAGTTCAAGGAGTGGCTAGTGGCAGGATTTTCTTTTTAAAAGTTAAACAATTGTCCCTTGTGCATAAATATTATAGCTCTAGATCTTTTTAATTAATTCATTATCTTGGTTATTGTGAGTAATGCTGCCCTGAAAATAATAATACAGATGTTTTTATGTGCTGCTGACTCTATTCCCTTTAATTAAGTAATTGATCATCCCATATATGGGTAGTATGATCTATGATCCCATGTTGTGCTGTTTCTGTAGGACCCACTCTCACCCAAGACCTCAGGGAAGGTTAAGAAAGAGTTATTAAAGCATATGAGCAGGAAGAAGCACTTCTAGAGCAGTAAAGATTTCTGAAAATCTTTCTTCATACAAGCAACAAAGCATTGGCAAAAAAAAATTTATAACTGGAACTTCCAGGAAAATGACAGAGTAGCAAGCAGAGAAAGAACCTCTCTGAGATTTGGTGTCCAAATACTGGAATATAGCACCTTGAGGAAAAGAAGAAGAAGAAGGGAAGTGGGTCCCTGGAACCCATGAGATCTGAAGCAAGAACTGAAGCCCATGGGGTGAACAAAGAGACAATTTTCAATGAAGAAGGAAGAGAAGACAGGTGACACTTCTTCCCTGAGCCTGGACTCACTGAATGCAAGGAGAAGCTTGAAATTTCTGATGTATGGTGGGACCTGGGAGAAGAAACAAGAAGCCAGTTCACCTTTCCCTGAGCCAATCAGCATGCAGGCTGGGAGACAAGAACACACTCCCACTATCACCCCCAACCCCATTGTTAGCAACTGAGGTAGAAAAACAACTTACTTCTTGTAAGTTACTTCTTACATCTTGTTTGATTGGCTTTGCAGGCCTAGAGCCAGTAGTCTGAGAATCTATTGAGAGGATAACAATATGCAATATAGTAAATATGGAATTTTCATCCGTTTTGTTTTTAAAATCCAATATTATTCTTACTGTTTTGTTTGGTTTGGTTTTATTGTTTTGTTTTATTCAATGCTCCATTTTTATTAGTTTTATTCTATTCTGTATTGTTTGATTTTATTATATCTGATGGTTTAGGCAGCAATTTTGAAGATAACAAGAGACATTTTGGTAGCTATTTTTTATATCTTATTATCCTGTGTTGAAGTTGTATCACTTGCATGGTTTTGTTTTTATTGGCTTTATTCTTTTTTATTTTGTTTGGTTTTATTCTCTTTATAATTTTTAAAAATAGTGAAGATTCTAGAAATTCAACACAAGAACAGAATATTAAAAGCTACTAGACAAAAGGAACAAATTACCTACAAAGAAAGCCTATCAGAATCTCAGCAGACTTCTCAACACAAACCCTTAAGTTGGAGAGAGTTTGGAGTGAAGCATTTCATGCCCTAAAAGAATAAAACCTCCAACCCAGATTGATGTACCCTGAAAAACTATCTTTGAAAACTGATGAAGAAATAAGATACTTCCATGACAAAGGACACCTGAGGAAATTCATGAACATGAAACCAGCACTCCAAAATGATCTGAAGGACAGCCTAGAAAAATTTAACAAGGATTACAACTCCATGAATGTAATGAATTCACCAGGTGAGGCAAACACAGGTTAAAAAAAAAGCGGAGGAGCCAACAACAGGAAAATAACATGACAAAGATAAGTCAATACATATCAGTTATAACCATCAAGGTCTCAATTAACCAATCAACAGAAACAGACTGGAAAAATAAAACAAGAATCAAGACCCAACAATATGCTGCATACAAAAAATACATTTAATTCAAAAAAAATTCATACACAGGGTCATACATTAAATTAAAGAAGAAAACAATTTCTACAGTCAAATGATAATGTTGACACAACATACCAGAATTTATGTAACACAATAAAAGCAGCCCTACAACAGACATTTATATTGGTGAATGTCCATATCAGAAATACCATGCAAGCTCAAATGAACAATCTAATGTTGAACTTCTAGAAAAAGAAGAGCAAGTTAAGCCTGAAGATTTTATGAGGAAGAAAATTAAGATCACAGTAGAAATCAATGCAATGGAGATGAAGAAATCAGTACAAAGAATCAATAAATCAAAAAGTTGGTTCTTTGATGGATTAAATAAAATCAACAAACTCTTAGCCAACCTTGTCAAAAAAGAAAACAAAAGACTTGATTCATGCAATTAGTAATGAAAAGGGTGAAATCATAATAGATCTTGCAGAAATCCAAAAGATCATCTATACCTACTTTGAGAACTTGCATTCTAATGAGAAGGAAAATACAGAAGAAATGGACAGATTCCTAGATATATATGATTCACCAAAGCTGAATCAAGAAGATATAAATATATTAAAGAAATCAATATCAGCCAATGAAATTGAAGACATAATTAAAAATCTACCAACAAGAAAAGCCCAAGTCCTGACAGATTCATTGCTAAATTCTACAAGACATTTAGAAAAGACCTAATACCGCTACTTCTCAAACTCTTTAATGAAACTGAAAATGAAGCAATACTCCCAAAATCATTCCTAGAAGCAAGCATTACCCTGATGCCAAAACCAGAGAAGGACCTGACCAATAAAGTGAAGTACAGGCCAATCTCCCCAATGAACACAGATGAAAAAATCCTCAGTAAGATACTGGCAAACAAAATGCAGCAAATTGTCAAGATTATATACCATGACCAAGTAGGATTCATCCCAGGGATGCAGTGACAGTTCAAAATATGCAATTCAAATAAATGTAATATACTATATTAACAGAGCCAAAGGCAAAACTCACATGATCATCTCAATACATGAAGAAAAAGCATTAGACAAGTTCCAACACTCATTCACAATAAAAACCCTACAGAAAACTGGAATAGATGGCCTTTGTCTCAATTTGATAAAAGTCTTCTGTGACAAACCAATTGCCAACATCATACTATATGGACAAAATCTGAAAGCTTTTACTCTAAAATCAGGAACAAATATGTCCACTGTCACAACTCTTATTCAATATAGTTCTGGAAACATCAGCCAGAGCAATTAGATATGAGAAAGAAATAAAAGAAATAAGGATGTGAAAAGAAGATGCTAAATGATCATTATTGGTGGATAACATGATACTCTACAGTGAAGACCCTAAATATTCCACCAAAAGACTTTCATATTAAATAACCAAATTCGGTAGCAGAGCCAGAAACAAAGTCAGCACTCAAAAATCAATAACCTTCCAATAACCTTCATGAATAACAAGCTCATTAAGAGAGAAATTAAGGAAACCACACCCTTCACAATAGCATCCAAAAAAGTGAACTACCTAGGAATCAATTTAAAGAAGAAAGTAAAAGACCTCTACACTGAAATCTATAGTACTCTGGAAAAGGAGATTGAAGAGGGTATCAGGAAATGTAAAGATATCCTATGTTCTTGGGTAGGAAAAGCGAATATAGTGGAAATGACCATACTTCCAAAATTGTTGTACAGATTCAATGTGATCCAAATCAAATTTCCAACAGTATATCTCACAGACCTAGACAAAATAATCATAAAATTCACTTGGAAAAAGACAGACCTAGAATAGCAAAGGCAATTCTGGGAAACAAAGACAAGAGAGAGGACATCACTATTCCTAACTTTAAACTATACTACAAAGATACTGTTATAAAAACAGCATGGAACCAGGCATAGTGGTGTACCTCTGTAATCTCAGCACTCAGAAAGCTGAGGAAGAAGGTTTGCAGCAAATTTGAAGCCAGCCTGGGCCACATAATGGGTTCAAGTCAGCCTGAATTACATAGTGAGACCCCATCCCACCCCCCAAAAAACAGCATGGTACTGGCAATAAAAACTACTGGAGGATCACTGGAAAAATTAGAAATTGCAGAAACAACTCCAGACATACTTCAGTCACCTTATCTTTGACAAAGGTGCCAAACACCCTCACAGTGAGATAGCCTCCTTAAATAAATGGGGCTGAAAAAATTGACTTTCACATGATGATTTATACTTGTATCTTGCGCCATGCACTAAACTAAAATCAAAATGGATCAAAGATCTAAATATTAAAACAGAAACACTAAATAGAGATAGAATATGTAAAACTTTTGAAGACATTGCTGAAGGTCAAGACCCAATGAACAAAACCCCAATCACAAAGGAACTATCACAAAGAATCAACAAATGGGATCTTATTTACTTAAAAGCTTTTGCACAGCAAGAGAAACCACCAACAGAGCACAGAGACAACACACAGAGTAGGAAAAATATTTTTGCCTGCTGTTCCTCAGACAAAAGACTGATACCTATGGGCCAGGGATTTAGTTCAGTGGCGTAAGCACCTGCTTGGCAAGCACAAGGTCATGAGTTCGATCCCTGGTACAAAAAGAAAAAAAAAAGACTGATACCTAAAATATACAAAAACAATCCAAAAATCAGATGCCCCAAATTTAAACACCCAGTCCAAAAATGGGCATCTGAAATGAACAGACAATTCTCAGATGAATAAACAAAATATAAATATATGAAAAAATGTTCAATATCATTGCTCATTCAAGAAATTCAAATTAAAACAAAGCTGAGATTCCATCTCACCCCAAATAGAATGGCTTTTATCAAGTAATCAACCAATTGCAAATGTTGGTGAGAATGTGGGGAAAAAATAATGCTTCTACACTGTTGGTAGGAATACAGACTGGTGCCACCACTGTGGAAATCAATGTGCAGATTCCTTAAAAATCTAGGACTATAGGATACATTCAACCCAGTTATTCCCTTTCTTGGTATCTTCCTGAAAAAATTAAAAGCCCCATATCACAGTGATACATGTACACCCATGTTCATAGCAGAACAGTTTGTAGTAGCTAAATCTTAGAAACAACCCAATGCCCACTTTCTGGTGAATGGACAAAGAAGATGTGGGGTTTTTTATACAATAGAATGCTACTCTTCCACAAAGAAGAATATGCTTAAGACATTTATAGCTAAATAGATGCAGCTTGAGGTAATAGTCTTAGGTGAAATAAATCAAACACACACATGTAAATACCACATTGTTTCTCTGTTGTAAGAAACAAAGTGTAAATAAGGATCTAAAGGTGTAATAGATATTGTGAAATAGGAAGAAAATGTCAAGTGGGAAGAGGAATTAGGAATGGGGGAAGGAGGAGGAAGGAAGGGGAAAGAAAGAAAATATAAGAAAAGAAAGAAAAAATGAAAACAAAGCCTTTGTAAATGAGAAGGGAGTGTTGAAGAGACAGTAGGGGAATGGGGAAAAAATCAAGTTGTTGTAAGTACAAATTCCCTGTCATGAATGTTATCGATATATATATCTAAAGTATACCAATAAGTGTAATAAAGTTTTTTTAAAAGTTCATAACCACGACAAAAGAAATCAATCAATCCTCTCTACCAGAAAGCAATCAATCCTCTATGAAATAATCCAAGCCATGGGTTCAAAGAAAACAAAAGCAGAACAGTGGGTTGGAGCAAAATGTCATGTACCTGGGTACTGAAATCAGTGATGCTGCAATGTTGCAAGCAGCAGGACTCTGGGGGAAGGGAAGACTTACCCCCCCAAATAGGTAAGTAAGTCATTCTCCCCCATGTGCTACAGTAGTGCTGTCTGTGCTTGTGGGACATTCGGTGCACCTCCCGTGATTGCCATGGAACTCCCACAGATGGTGGTATAAAAAATCACTACCTCACTGGGGACCACAGAGGGCAGGAGACATGGGACTGCCACAAAATACAGAGTAGAGAGTTGAATAGGGGAGATCTGTGTGAAGAAAGAAGGCACCCATGTTAGAGAGCAAGTTGTGGAAGGCAGAACCGAGTAGGGGCTCTTCCATTGTTTCCTAGAACACTAGAAATTCTTCAGTGGCCTGAATTCTCATCCACCTCCCAGCACTGGCAAAGGTGGCCCTCTGCCAAGTCTAGGGGTGCCCCTAGATTCTACAAGCAGGTCTGAGAGACAGACAACTGCAGGAATAGAGACTAAGAACAAATCCTGGGCTGGGAGCTTTCTGGCCATACACTAAGCAAGAAAAACCTGCAGAAGGGAGAAACCAAGACTTTCTGTGAAGCCGGGTCCGCCATGCAGATCAGAAAGAGCCTCAGCCAGAAGAAAAACCATGCCTTCCCATGAGCCCGCTGATGCTCAGGCTGGAAAACCAGAAGAGCATCCCCCTCCCCCCGCTGACTCAGAGGACTCAGGGTGAGATGATAGCATTGTGTCAACTATGGGGGAGTTCCTCCTGCCTTGTTTTTGAAATCCAATGTTTTGTTCCATTTTACTGTTTTGTTTTATCCCTGCATCTACTAACCTGAGCAACTATTTTGAAGAGAACAATGTACAGTATTGTTCTCACTATTTTGTTTTGTTCTGTTCCAATTTATTGAGTTTTTTTTATTCAATGTTACGTTTTGATTGGTTTTATTCTGTTTTGTTTTGTTTGACTTTGCTGTGTCTGATGGTATGGACAACTATTGTGAAGATAGCAAGATATATTATGGTAGCCATTGTTAGTTTCCTATTATCCTGTTTTGAAGTTCTGTACCACTTCCACTGCTTTGTTTTAATTGGCTTTATTCTGTTTTGTTTTACTCTTTAAAATTTTACTCTTTTAAAGTTTTAAATTTTAAAGTTTTACTCTTTAAAATAAAATAAAAAAGAAAAACCTTCAGAGGGAAGACTCGCAGATGACCGCAATTTGCCAGCCTGTGAAAAAAGCAAAAGTATGAGATCCCAGGTGGTGATCAAGGGAGAGCTGGAGAACCAGGGAGCTCTCCAGGGAGAACTGGAGATAGACAAACTACCACCTTTGCTTCCACACAAATCGATGGAGGCAACTGTACCTTGAGTTCACCGTGAAAACCTTCAGTGGGCCACATCTGGAGCATAGCTCTCAGCCAGGATGTGGATTCAGAGGGAAAACAACCCTCACTGCTTCTAGTAGGCAATTGTTTGGTCCTCAGGGGGAATTTGACGGCTCACTCCAGTGTACAGAGTGCTGTGTAGATGTTCTGAGTTAATGCTATATCAACTGTGTAAAGGTTTTATCTTTATTTTTGTTCTTGTTGCCATTCTCCCTCATTTGTTTGATCTGTGTTATCTTGGTGGGGGTCTGGTTTCATTGGGGTTTTTTTCTCTGTTTCTTGCTTCTTTAGTGGTATTGTTTCATTGTTCTACTTTATATTCTTTAAGATTTTCCTTTTGGACCTGCTCCTCCTTTAAGTCCTTATTTTTCACTTTCTTCCCTCCCTATTCTTTTTCTCCTCTCTTCCTTATTTTCTTACCTCTTTGCCTTCCCCCTCTTCCTTTCCACCTACCTTACAGAGTATATGTAACAGGGGCCTGTATATGAGAATTAGGGAATAAAAATTAACCACTGCTAGAACTTAATCCTATTCAAGGGCGTGTCAGTTAAAACGTAACAAAACTGAGCTTAGAGGAACCAAATAAAATTATTTGCAAAATATTAATAGGTTTCAACAATCACAGTCTCCCTCAATCTCTAAATACACTTCCACTCATCTGCATACATTCTTCTGCCCACACAAATACTCTCTCAAACCCCCTCAGCACTGGCCCTTTACCTCAACTATAAAAATAGTCTAACAGTCTGATTTCTTATTTTTCACCTTTTGACCTTACCTTTCTCTCTTCCCACTGACATAGTTCCTTGCTTTTCTCTTCCTCTCTTTTTTCCCCCAACCCTTTGTATTCCTGATGAACCACAAATAGCAGTATAAGACAGTTCAGAAGATGAAATCCATGCAACAGCTACTAGATGATGTTAATACTAACCCATGGCTAATTAGAGTTAGAAAGAAGTTAGAGGTGAGCACACATGGAATGAAAAATCTACAGAAACCACAGCAGAAAACTTTGCAAGTATGAAGAAAGAGTTCAAAATACAAATAAGTAAAATTTACAGAATGCCAACCATGATGGGGAAAAAAACTTCCCATAACACATCATAGTCCAAATCCCAGATGTCCAGCACAAAGACACAGTCTTAAGAGGTGTTAGAGGAAAAGCAAAACAATCACAGATTAAGATAACAGCCGACTTTCTGCACAAACTTTTAAAGGCCATAAATTGGAGTACAGCACTCCAAATCATAAAACAACTCCCAACCCAAGCTAATATATCCTGCAAAACTCTTTCAAAATTGATGGATAAATAAGAACATTCTAGGGGTAGAATGTCTTGAGAAATTCATGAACATCAAACCAGCACTCCAAAAAAGACTCAATATCCTAGACAAAGACAATAAAGCCGGGTCAGGGATTTAGCTCAGTGGCTTAACGCCTGCCTGGCAAGTGTGAGGTCGGGAGTTCATTCCCCGGTACCAAAAAAAAAAAAAAAAAAGAATCTAGATAATAAAGCCAAAGAGTCAAATGGAGTGATACATCAAGCTAGGTGCTGTAGTCAGGGGTTGTGAGAAGAACAATTAGAAGCACGTTATGGAATTTATATTATTATTTTATTATGGTCACCCAGAGTTAACACAAGAAACTGCAGAAAACCTATCCACAACACCAAAGACATAGAATATTCAACCAAGGGCCTGAATCCCTCAGCAATGTCCTGTATTAGTCCAGATGAAGACCCAGAACTCATGACAATGCCTCCCACAAGTC
>PVJX010049696.1:0-10966 GCA_004027295.1 Dolichotis patagonum
GAATGGCAAATAAATACATGAAAAAATGTTCATCATCATTAGTCATGAGAGAAATGCAAATTAAAACCACACTGAGATTCCATCTCACTCCAGAAAGAATGGCCAGGATAGAAAAGACTACCAACAACAAGTGTTGGAGAGGCTGTGGGGAAAAACAAACTCTTTTACACTGTTGGTGGGAGTGTAGACTGGTGCAACCACTGTGGAGGTCAGTCTGGAGATTCCTTAAAAAGCTGGGATTGGAAGTCCCATTTGACCCAGCTATTCCACTTCTGGGTACGTTCCCAGAAGAACTGAAAACATCATACCACAGTGATATATGTGAACCCATGTTTATAGCAGCACAATTTGTAATAGCCAGATCCTGGAAACAACCTAAGTGCCCATCAACTGAGGAATGGATAAAAATGTTGTGGCATTTTTATACAATGGAGTACTACTCAGCTATAAAGAATGATCACATTGAGATATTTATAAATAAATGGACATGACTTGAGACCATTCTCTTAAGCGAAATAAACCAAACTTACAAGGGTAAATACCATATAGTCTCCCTAGTATGGAAGTTGATAAGAGTATATAAGATTTTATGGTAAGCATGAGTCCCCATCTCATAGCTTTGAAGCCTTTCAATGTTTTCAATCATCAGTTGGAATGGTTTTATTCTGTTTTGTTTGACTATATCATGCGTGTTGATATGAACAGCTGTTTTGAAGAAAACAAAACATTATGACAGCTATTGCTGACTTAATATCATCCTTCTTAGAAGTCCTACCATGCTTCTATTGTTCTACTACCATTGGTTCTATCTATCACATTGTGTCTTATTGGGATTTGAATATGTGTGATAGTTTAAACAAAATTTTTCTATCGAAAATGAGATATTATAGTACCCATTGATCATTTTCTGTTATTCGGTTCAGAAAGCCCTGTAATTCTTTCACTCTATGCATGACTTTATACTATTTTGTTATGTTTGATATTATTGCATTTGAAACTATGCTCAACTATAGCAGAGTAAGAGATATTGTGATAGCTACTATTGATGTCCGAGTGTCTTAATGTAAAGTATTGTGTTGCCTATGTTGTCCTGTTCTGATCTGCTCTGTACTGCCCTCTTTTGTTTTATTCTCTTTAAAATAAAATTTAAAAAATAAAATAAAGTAATCTTAAAATTAAAAAACAACAACAACAACACTTAGGAGAACCCCCAATACTGCCCTCTTCCGTTCCACATCTTTTTATGTTGGCAACTTTCCTCAGGTGGGCCATCTGCACCCAGCATCATACTGATTTAACTCAGCTGGTGTTGACTACCACATTTTTTTTTTTTGACTACCACATTTTAATCCATAACAACAACCTTTGTTAATAGTGGAAAAAATAGCAAGAGATCGCATATTTTCTAGCTGTAGAATCACAAGAAAGGTGGGCTTTGAAAAATCAATAACTCTTTCCTCACAAATGCATCTGCTCTAGTTTCCCAGGCATCTGTGGAATGTTTTCTTCACAAAGTCCTGGGTCTAGGATCCTGGTTCCCTGTACCACAAGCAGGCTCCTCTGTACCAATATGTCAGCCTCATAGCACCAAAAACCCTGGATACATTGGTGATACTGTAATGCATTGATTAGCTAGCTGCCCAGAATTTTCTGTCTTATAAATTCCACTTAGGATGAGTATACTGTTTTTCCCAGTTTATATTTTGCAAGGATTCCCTGGACTCCACAGAGTGTTCCTATAAGACCTTTGTGAAAAGACACAGGACACAGCACAGGGAGGGACAGAGAAGCAGCATGGATGCTCGTGCATGTAGACCATGTAGAACCCCTGGACTGAGCTGCCAAGATCAGTGCTAGCAATCCTGGCTTCAGGTAACTCTGTGGATAGCTGGGTGGCTCCTTAAGCAGGCAACCAGGCTTGTCAAACTGGTGAGGCAGCTGCAAACCTCCGGTAAAGATAACACTAGGAATGACCAGAGAACTCTGGACTTTAAACTTCATATCCCGTAGTACTTCTCTGGGTGAAGAGTAAAACACCAGACTTCAGGCATCAGTAGAGACAGAGAATTTTTCCAGTGCCTCTGCAGCAAGACACAAGAGAGATCCTCAGGAAAACTGGAGGGCAGAGGGGAGCCATACCCATTCTGTGGACCACACCTGTGGCTGAACTGCAGTTTCACCTCACCGGCCAGAAGTGGTTGCTGTGCCTGCAGCTGCTCCATTTTCTCACAGACACTCACCTGTTTGGGGGCCAGGTATTTGTATTCAACTCCAGGACAAAGGACCTCAGCTTTTCCAGGATGCCCATACTCACTGTGTCAAAGGCAACAGGAACTGATATGGGTTTCATTTCATCTTTGTAGGACTCCATCTTGTTCTTGTGGGTTCTAGCTTTGCAATCTCTACTCTTCATCCTTCTTTCCTTCCCAGCAAACTTTCCTGTGGACTTTAAGGCCATCCTCGTGTGTGAAGACAGCAACCTAAAAGTCTGTTTAACCAGCTCCCATAATAATGCAAGGTCATCTCTTATAATAAATTTTTTTAAAAAAAAAATAATTGCATTTCATTCAATGGTAGATGGCAAGCACGATGGTTTTTCCATAAGATTGTATCACCTAGTGACACTGTAGCTGGCCTAGTTGTATAACATTACTCTATGACATTCACATAATGATGAAACAGCTTAATGATATGCCTCTCAGGATGCATCCTCCTTTATTAAGTGGTACCTGACATATATTTCTGGGAGTGTATCTGTCTGTCTATCTCTGAGTCTGCTTCTTTGGCTGAACTCTGACCACTGACTGACACCGGTATTCTGCTCCCCTCTGAGAGCCCAACCATTGGTGTCTTCCTCCTGTGTGTTGCAGGAAACGGCAGATGGTGGCCAGTTCTCCAGACTCTGCTTCTGTAAACACTGTCACTTGACTTGCAAGCTCCTTCTGACAATCTCTACTGTATGTACAGGTGGGTGCCTGGGCAGGTAGCCCTGTTCTCAGCTTGGAGTGGGCGAACCGGCTGTGCAGACTAGCAGGTGCTAGATGAACAGCCCAATAGCCCCAGCTAACTTCTATAAGAGTGAAAATGCTAAAACAGTGTAAAGAAATTACTGGAGAGCATACTCATGAAGAATGGTGATCCTTGGACATCTCAAGAGCCTTCGGGCAGAGAGAGGGAAGATCAGCAGACAGTCACAGGTGCCTCTTCATATGATTTCAGAGCCAGTATCTGGGGCATCTACTGACACCCCCCGATGCCTTAGTGTGCACATGGGAAGGCACATTTCGTTGAGCTCACACCCAACAGGTGGGGTTTTGTACATCTCTTGCAGAGAAATTGCAAATTTGATGGCCCATGGGCTAGAGTTGGGTTGCCAACATATTTTGTTTGGCCTTAACAGTATTTTAACATTTTTTTTTCTAATTTATTGCCAACTTTTACAAAATGGTATTTTACATTCTAAAAAATCTAAATTTTACTACTTTTCTTGGAAAATCAGAAGATTTGGCAAGAACAGACCTCTTCCCTGCATGGCAAAAGTTGGCTGAAGCTGAGTAGCAGCTGTCCCAGTTAAACAGGGAAAGGAATGCTCTGGTTTGTGCAGCCCCATCCCACCTGCTTCTCTTGCTTATATTACCTGCCTGGCTTCTGGAGGCATCCAAGCTTACAAGTCCTGATTTACCTATCTGTAGCTAGTGCTGTCTGGCACCCTGCTTATATCCTCTGCCACTGTAATAGAAAGCCAGGCTGGACTTGAAATTACCAGCCTGTATGACTTCTTTACCTGAGGGGTTGGCTGCCAATTCCACTCTCTTTCCCAGAGGGCCAGACATGTCCCTTTCTGTTTGTCCTCAATTGATAGGGTTTGGTGTGTAATTCCCCAACTTCCACCCAACCCAGGGTTGCAATAGTTCTGAGGCCCTTGTTGACCCTGATTCCTAGAATTCTCCAATTGTATTAGACTCCAGATACCCACTGTGCTAGCTGATTCAGTATCATGGTCTTTATAGGCTGCCTTACCTTTTGTTGTGGTCGGGGTTTAGAAGGGAATAGACAATACAGGACACAAAATTTACAGTATTTTTTTATAATATTCACCCAAAAAGTCAAATTCAGAAGAGTACAAAAGATGTGTCCACACACTAAAGACCAAAAAAATCCAGATGAGGGACTGGATCTCATGGCAATGTCCTGCACAAGTCCATCTCAAGACCTGGAGCCCATGGTGGTGTCCTCCATGAGTCCACCTGAAGTAGTGGGGCCCATGACAATGTCTCATGCATGTCTGTATCAAGGATCTGCACTAGGAAGGTCCAAAGTCCAGTGGTGGAAGCTAGAAAGTCTGCACCAGCAGGATGAGGAATCTGTGCCAGCAGGCTGAGGGATCTGCCCTGGAGCTAGGAAGTGACACTCAAAGGACCAGAGCTCCTCTGAAAAGAACTGCAACCATTCTCAGTGACAGTGAGGACCAAGATCCTCCAACAATGAGAACAACTGAGTTCATAGCAGAAAAGCCAGCGTGATCTGCTTCTCTGGGAGACTCAACAGTGCTCCACCTTCTCCTCCAGTTCCCTTTTTATGCTGTTGGCAACAATCCTCAGGTGGGGCTTCCACACCCAGCACCATGCTAACTCAGTTCAGCTGGGTGTTACGAGTTGCTCGCTAGCCAATCCACCACACTTTCCCTATCTTTTCCTTTACTGCTGCTTTTTTTCTCCCACTTGTATAGTTGATCGTACAATAACAGGACTTTGTGATAGTTATGTTCTATAAAGTTGCATGAACTGACTACTGAACCTTTGACTACTGACCAGTGACTAATGAAACTTTGTTCCTAGAGGATTTAGAGGATTAAATTCCTGAGAGTTTGTGGTCAAAGCATCTTTGTCAACCAATCAATACATAAGGTCATTTTATATGTGCTAATGTTTAAAGACACTGAATCATGAGCATTGAAAAGACAGTAGCACTATAACCTATGCCTGAAGAAGCTCATCTCACACACACAGTCTCTCCATGAGGCACATTGTAGTCTTTTTGTGCTCTGAAACATTAGACAGCTCTTCAACACTATGCTTGGGACATATTTTTTAAAAGTAAAATGATTATCAAAAATCACAAAAATGAAAAAAACATGGCACTAAGTAATATTTGAAAAGGATGTTTGCTCATAATACAAGAGCTGAAACTAGCAGACCCAAGTATTGCTTTGTTTGACCTCAGCCAGGAATGTGTGTATCAGGTAACTCAGTTATTATTTTTGCTGCTCTTCATATGTCCATAAATGACTATGGCTATGCTGCAAATCCTGACTTTGGAGTTCAGAAGTAAGTTTTAGTGAGTAGGCAGATTTGCAAATATGGAATCTCTGAATAATGAGGATTGACTGTACCCACCAGAGCATACTCCCAGGAGCCTGTAAATAAAGACAGTATCATTAGCAGTGCTTTCCTCTTCAAGTTGTTCAGAGTCAACTTTAAAACTGGAAAGGAGTATAATAGTGATTTTTGGGCATTGGCTATCACGTAGCAAGCGTAGTGATCCCTGAATGAGGAGAAACAAATCAAATGAGTGTGTTTCCTGGAGACGCTGACCATGCCGCAAAAAAACAAGGAGGAATCAATGTGGAACATGACCATGCCACAAAAAAAAGAAGGAGGGATCCATGTGGAACCTGGTGGTCTCCCTGAGTTGAGGAAGTGGAAGTGGAAGTCTAGGAGGCCGAGGTAGCTGTAGTTCACAGGGCAGGGTACTGAAGACTCAGGAACTGTGCAGACAGAGAGTGTCAGAGATTTCCAGAGTCTACACATAAGTTCCAATCAGAATATGTACATGAAGAAACAGATTCATGTGTGTGCTGGAAAAAGACCCACTTGAAGGAACAATACTCAGAAGGAACAATACTCAGAGCATACACAAGGGTGGGAATAGTTAGTGTTTCTTCCAGCAGAGTAGAAAACCCTACCATTCATAGTGCATCAACTACTCAAAAGGGCCTTGCTCATAGCAGGGAAAATTTCACCTTCAACTAAACACTGCTAAAATAGTCAAACTGTTTCCAAATAAGTTAACCATATCTTAGAACAAAACTCAATAATATTTATAAAAAAGCAAAATATTCAACATTCAACAAGGTAAAGTTAACAATATCTGGCATCAATCTAAACTATTGAGGCAAGCAAAAAAAATAAGATAATATGACCATGACAAGGAGAAAAATTAACAAGAAATGGCATGAGATAGAATAGGCAAGCAGAGACACTGAAATGATTATTACAACCATATTCCTTATGTTTGGAGAAGTAGGGAATGATTATTGGCTAAGAACATGGAAGATATTAAAAAAAGATCCAAATGGAATTTCTAGACATAAAATTAGAAAGTCTAACAAGACAAATAAACTGGGTGGTGCTATTAACAGATAAGATATTAGAGAAGAAAAGACTAGTTGAAGACAGCAGTAGATACCACCCAACATGAGACCCAGAGAGGAAAATATAAAACCAGTCAGGAGCTCTATGGCAGGTAATTCAGAACCTGAGATTTATGGATGCTTCTGACCCTTGGATGACATAGAGGGAAAGCTGGGTGAGGGGCCAAGTATCCTAGATGCAGTGTTAGATGACTTCCAATACTTCCTGGCTTTCTTTTCCAGGCCTCAGAGATTGGTTGGTAGCTGCTTGTACCTGCTACATACAAAAAAATTAACTGACAAATAGAACTATATATTCAAAGTTACAATGAAGGGGCCCAGTGGCCTAAGTGCCTGCCTGGCAAGTGTGAGGTCATGAATTCAATCCCGGTACCAGAAAAAAATGTTAAAATGCAATGATTTGACATACATGTTACTGTGTAATTGCCACTATGGTCAAATTAATGAACATATCCATCAATACCCATAGTGTCTGTAGTGGTAGAGTAAGAACACTTAAAATCTGCTCTCATCAAATTTCAAATACATAAGAAAGTATTATTAACTGTGGTCACCATGTTGTACGTTAAATTTCTAGAACTTGTTCATTCTATAACTGAAAGTTCATGTATTTTGACCAATATCTCCCGGTTTCCCCCACATCCAGCCCCTAGCAATCATTGCTGTAATCCCTTTTTATGAGTTCAACTTTTTTTTAAAGGAGTTTCATCCCAAGAATTGAAAGAAAGGTTAAGGGGATTCCTGTTTTGCCAGATCTGTCTTCCATTTTTACCATCTTATACACACAGGCACTTTGCTATTCTTAAAACAATAAAAGAATCCTAAGTATCAGAAATACTGTCCTAAATATCATGCTAAAATTTCATAGCTCCTGTTTCAGTTAGACAGTAAAGTGGAAAAAAAAATAAAGAATGGGTTTGCCTTTCTCAACACACTTCCCTGGCCCTGTCATAGTCTATCTTTTAGTGACAGAATACCACAAAGACTGGCTAATTTATAATGATAAGAAATGTATGGTTCACCATTTTGGAGCATGAGAAACCCAATATCAAGTTTCTAGCATCTAGTGAGAGTCTTATTGCTGTATGGCAGAAGGCATCCCATTGAGAAAGGGCAGAGAGATGGGGGACCCATTCCCACATAATAAATTTACTCCTGCAACAATAACATTAGCTCATTCAAGAGGGCAAAGCCCTTATACCTAAACCCTTCTTAAAGTTTCCACCTTCCAACACATGTGGCAATTAAATTTACAATCATACCCTGAATAAATTCTGGGATGCTACAGAAAGGAATAGCAAAACCTGGATAAGATATATTAGCTTTCTTTTAATTATAAAATATCTCAAACATACTGAAAATAGCAGACAGCAATGTATTTACATTCCAAGGTTTTAAAGAGTTGGTGTTTTGCCATATTTGCATCTGATCTTCTGTTTAATATTTTGAAGTTACAGACACAGTGAATACCTCCTTTCTACATTCTAGTTCCTTATTTCCCTCCATTACTAGAAGTAATAATCTCCTGAAGGAGTTTTTAATGGTTTGTTTAATGTGTTACTTATACATTTAATATGAAGCATCATGGCCCTGAATCAAGGCTGGCAGTTTTCTGAAGCTGTTGGTTTCAAGCAGGAGCCTGAGATAGTATCTTTCTATGGTCTGTTGGCCGTTTCAGGACTTTAGAAATGTAATAGTCAATTCATTGGAAAAAACAACTTGTTCCTTGGTGACTCTGCCTCTGCAGGCCCAAAGAAAGGGAGGCCATGCTCCCTGGTGAGCCTGCCACGACAGCCCAAAGGAGAGGAAGCCATACCCCTGGGGTTCTGCCACCACTGGGGGAACATCAATGAAAATATAGACACAACATACCTTAACCTATGGGAAACAATGAAAGCAGTCCTAAGAGGGAAATATATAGCAATAAATTGTCACATTAAGAAAACAGAACCATGGCAGATTTCTTAATACAGACCATTGAGTCAAGAAGAGCTTGGAGTGAAGTAATTCAAGCCCTGAAGGAGAACAACCTCCAGCCCAGATTGATGTATCCTGAAAAACTCTCTCTAGAAATTAATGGAGAAGCAAGATGCTTCCATGACAAAGAGGAACTGAGATAATTTGTGACCACCAATCCAACCCTATAAAAAATACTGAAGGACATTTAAGAGAGAGATAACAAGAATACGAGCATTTCAGGAACAGTGGCAGAGAGGCCTCAGTGAATGGGGCAGACAGTGAAGTGGAAGAGAAAAATAGACAACCAATGGCAGAAAAATAGAATAGCAGAAATCAGGCAGAGAAGATTGGCTATAATCTCTAGTATAGATGGCCTTGAAATACTAACAGAGAGAAATGCAGGCAGAGTAGATCATGAGAATGGGTCCACTGAGATGCTCTATATAAGCAGGCAGTGGGACCCAAAATAAGCAGTGCACCCTATGAGAGTGAAAAAGGAGGAATTGTCTAAAAAAGGAAGGCAGAGGATATAGTTAATGGGGTAACAAGATTGAAAATCTACATTATTCTCATCATTCTGCTTGGATGGATTACATGCTGTTTCAGTTTGTCTACTTACACTAGACTTGAGGACACAGTTAGCTATCCCAAAAATAAGAGGACATATTATGGTAATCATCCTTAATTTCCTATATACTTAATCAGAAGCCCTGTATAACTTATACTATCTTATTATGACTGATCTTATTTGAATCTAGTTTGTTAGACTGCTATTTTGTATTGACTGATTTTATTCAAATCTGTTATGATTGATAGCATCAAGTCTAAGAGTATAGGCAACTACACTGAAGATGAAAAGATTCACTAAGATACCCAGTCTGGTTTGATTATTGCCCGCTTTTGAAGTCTTATAATGTCTCCAATGCTACATTTTTATGAATGTTATTATACACTGCTGAAACATCATAGTAACCATTGTAGATCACCTTGTATTGTGGTTTTATATGACTTTTTGCTTCATGCTTTTCTAGGGATTGTTTTATCTTGCTTTGTTTTGTTTTTCTCTCTAATATAGAAAGGATAGATATACATGTAGAGACTCCTGCATTTGTAGAGCTTATAAACAGTTTACAAGAACCAAATATATAACACATGTTGAAATGAACAACCACTTTGAAGAAAAAGAGACACTACAGTACCCAGTGCTGAATCCGTAATGTCATGATGTGAAATCCAGCAATGCTATCATTCTTTATTCAAACTGATTTTAGCTTGTATTTAAGTTCAACACACATAGAGGTATGGACAGCTGTTTTGAAGAGAATGAGAGACACTATGACAGCCATTCTTGGTTTCCCTATTGTCTGGTCTTGAAGTCCTGAAATGCCTTCCTCATTCTGTTCAGATCAGTTCCATACTATGTTGTTTCACGTGAATTCCCTGTATGTGAAAATATGGACAATTATTTGGAAGAAAACAGGAGTCAATATGATAGAGAGTGAATATCTCCGATTGTCTAGCTTTGAAATTTATGTCTTTTACATTGCTTTCTTGTGACCTGCTTTGTTCTGTTTTGTTGTGTTTAATTTTCCCTTTTGATATAATTGCATGTATGTTTGAGTGTGTAAGATGGATGACCATATTGCTATTTTTGTCATATGCATATTTTGTCACAGTTCTTCTCCATATATGTTTTTTTTATTTTTATTTTTTTATTTAAAAGAGATTAAAACAAAAGGGGGCAGTACAGAGCAGATCAGAACAGGACAACATAGGCAACACAGTACTTTACATTAAGTCAACTGGACATCAACAGTATCTAACACCATATCTCTTACTCTGCTATAGTTGAGCATAGTTTCAATTACAATAATATCAAACATAACACAATAGTACAAAGCCATGCATATAGTGAAAGAATTCCAGGGCTTTCTGAACTGAATAACAGAAAATGTTCAATGGGTACTATAATATCTCATTTTTGATAAAAAAAGAAAAAAATTTGTTTGAACTATCACACATATTGAAATTCCAATAACACACAATGTGGTAGATATAACCAACAGTAATAGAACAAAAAAAGCATGGTAGGACTTCTAAGAAGGATAATATTAAATCAGCAATAGCTGTCATAATGTTTTCTTCAAAACAGCTGTTCATATCATCATGTATGATATAGTCAAACAAAACAGGATAACACCATTCCAACTGATGATTTAAAACTTTGAAAGACCTCGAAGCTATGAGATGGGGCCTCATGCTTACCATAAAGTCTTATATACTCCTACCAAATCTCATATTAGGGAGATTATATGGTGTTTACCCTTGTGAGTTTGGTTTATTTCACTTAAGAGAATGGTCTCAAGTTGTGTCCGTTTATTTATAAATATCTCGATGTGATCATTCTTTATAGCTGAGTAGTACTCCATTGTATAAAAATGCCACAACTTTTTTTATCCATTCCTCAGTTGATGGGCACTTAGGTTGTTTCCAAGATCTGGCTATTACAAATTGTGCTGCTATAAACATGGGTGCACATATATCACTGTGGTATGATGTTTTCAGTTCTTCTGG
>PVJX010049697.1:0-10963 GCA_004027295.1 Dolichotis patagonum
AATAATAATAATAATAATAATAATAAATACAAAGAGCTCTACTCAGAAAAGTTGAATAAAGGGAGTTATTGTGGTTAAAATAGATGGGACACTGGGTAGGACTCCTAGTCTTCATGAAATTCCAGGGGTGGAAGAGGAGCTTGGTGTGTTTAAAGGGGAGCATCTCCACCACCGCAGACACTGCAGGAGCAACGCATCTCCAGGCAGAGTCCCTAGGAGACCGTGAGGCAGAGGTCTGGGAGTGGGGACCCAGCAATATGTAGTTTAACAAGTTCCCCAGTTGTATTTAAGGCCTTCAAGACAGTCTTCAGTGTAGCCATGCACAGTAAAGCGGGTCTTCCAGGGTTTTATCTTTAAAGCAGCAACAGCGCCAGGGATGTAGCTCAGCAGCACAGGACCTGCCCAGCAAGTGCAAGTCCTTGAGTTCGATTCCTGGTACCAAAATAGACAAAACAAAAACATCAAAGCAGCAATATCTGAGCCTCGCTCTTGAGAACAGCATGGAGAGTTTGAAGCCTGAACCCTATGTGCAGTTGGCTTGAGTTGGACTTTGCAATGTACAGTCTGAGAAACCTCTAGTTTTCGGGTCTCAGGGCTATGTAGCATCTCAGTAAGAACATACATGGATGTGGTCTACATGGGGTGTGGCACGGAGTTGAGCTCCTGGAAACGCTGGCCTGCTCTAACTCTGGGCTCCTTCCTCCATAATTCCACCTCCTGAGCTGCTCTGTTCTCCAGGCCTAACCACTACTTCTTCTGTGCCACCAGCTGCCAGGGCCAAGCCCACCCTCTTGCCCAATGCTCACTGCCACTGGTAAGTACACTCACCCACCCTGGTGCAGGGCCCATGTATACGTTGTCTGCTCCCCTTCCTCCTGCCTTTGCACATTTGCCTTCATTAACTCCTCCAAACTCAGCTCCCAGCAAGTAGTGCACACTTTGCAGTTGCTTCCTGAATGTTCCCTGTATCAGTGTGGGGATTAATCCTCCTCCCGCCTCTCATTACAATGAAAGTTCAGAGAATTTAAATGCAAGGTTGTATTAAAATACTAGCTTTGCACTGCACTTAGCCTTCGGGAGACACTTGGTGACATAACAAAGTCCTATAAAGAGCTCTATTTCCCATGGTTCCTACTAGGGAAGGCTGGGCTAGTCTAGGAGAATCAAGATGAACACTTTCCTAATAAAGCAGGGTTTTAACCCATTAGTGAAGTCCTACTTAATAACTGGAAATGACCTGTCATCCACTTTCCAGTTCCTGAGGTGTGGTCACACAGAGGAAGCCAGTGCCTGGGACTAAGATCAAAGACCACCTGATAGTCTTCTCCCTGCTATGACCTGGAAATTCCACCAGCTTGACCCTGTTGTATGTTTAAGTCAACAACCAATGGCTCTCCATCTGGCCTACAGCAAAAGCTAAAACCCTTAGAAACCCTATAATGTTCTTGGTGATTTGCTGCTCTACATATTATTCTCCATCCCCTCCTACTTGACGTCCTCACCTGCAAGTCTTCTCCAATCTAAACTTGAGTTTCTCACTCTTGACATTTGGGGCAGGATGACTCTTTGGAGGTGGGGGAAGCTATATAATGCATCGCAGGATGCCGAGCAATATCCCTGACCTCTACCCATTAGACACTAGTAGCACACGAACCCTTTCCTGCCCCACAGTGACAAACAAGAATGTCTCCAGACGCTGCCATATGTCCACTGGGGTGGCCCTCTGCTGAACACCACTGCACCCCTCTTCTGCAGCCACACAGCCCTCTGCTATGCTCCCACCCAGGGTCTTTATACCTGACCTTTGCTCTGATGGGATATTTGCAATGGTTGTTGGCCCTGTTTCTGCACCTTCACTCAAAAGTAATTTTGGGGGAGCGGTTCTTTTTGAGACCTTGTCTCCCTATGCGGCTCAGGCCAGCCTTGAGCTCACTTTGTAGCCCAGGCTGGTCTCAAACTTGCAATGAACTTCCTGCCACAGCCCCTTGAGTACTGGGATTACAAAGGTGGGCCACCACACCGGGCTGCTCAAAAGTAATTTAAACCCATTGGGATAATCCCTGAAACCTCCCTCCCACCCAGTTTAATTTTTCTCTCTAGCATTTACTGCTGTTCAGCATACCACAGCCTTCAGCCTGATTCTGGTCTAGGAAAACCTGCTCCTGTCAAAAACCTGCTCATATCCATGTGCACGATTTGGAAACTTGTACGCATGTGTCCTGGGATTTTGTAATTAACAGGTCACGCCTACTTCCCCAGTCAGTTATGGCACACCTTAATCGCCTGTTTCAACATAATGCAAGGGCAGCCTCACAACATCCCTCCCCCTTGGCAAGGAGCCCATCATGATGTGTATATTCATATCCATATTAACATACTTTTTTTTGTTTTTATATATTCAAGTAATAATACTGGCCAACCAGTATTATTTTCTGAGTGTTTCCTGAATGCCAGGTATTATATTAAATATACAAACCTCTTTATTTAATCAGATGAGGTCGGCTTTATTATTACAGCCATCTCACTTTCACTGATGAGATGCAAAAAATCCAGGACCTGATTCAGACATGCA
This sequence comes from Dolichotis patagonum, assembly GCA_004027295.1. Classification (NCBI taxonomy): domain Eukaryota; kingdom Metazoa; phylum Chordata; class Mammalia; order Rodentia; family Caviidae; genus Dolichotis; species Dolichotis patagonum. The sequence continues at coordinate 2,573 of PVJX010049697.1, forward strand.
TCTGAGTTTGACTTAAACAAGCCGTTATGATTTCCTAACTCCCCTATTCCTAACCACTACAAAAACTGTCTCTCTCAAAAAATTATCAAAAAGTCAAAGAAGCAGCAGAAGTAAACAAGGAGAACCCAGTGCACTCCCCCAAAGGAACTAGATGTTATTAGCTGATAATATTGGAGTAAAAAACGAATGTGTAGGTCTAGGAATATTGCTTAGTGGTAGAGCACTTGCACAAGGTCCTATGTTCAACCCCAGCACCAAACACACACACACACACACACACACACACACACACACACACACACATACAGAGGGAGAGAAACAGAGAGACAGAGAGAAAGAGAGACAGAGTCAGAGAGGAGAGATGGATTTTGTTTTTCTTTCCTTACAATACTAGTGAGATTTTTTTTTTGTGCCACTTAGGTTTTTCACCCTTTAACAATGTATTTTGAGTAAGACTTTGAACTTCACTAAGCTGAACCCTCACTCCCTCCTTAGAAAATTTAGATTGACGTTCTGGCTGCTTAGGATGAAGAGATATAATGAAGACAGAGGTGCTGATGGGTACATAATGTGCTGGCCAAAACAGCAGAAAGACAGGTTTGGACTCCTGCTTGTTTAGGAGCTGCCTCCCTGAAGGGTGTTTGCTCCTTGATTTTGTCCTTTAGCTTAGGTGGTGTCAGGCTAACACCCCATTGGCTGGGAAATTGTAGGTTTCCCTACCTGGTCAGACTTCCCCAGTATCCTGCAGATGGGCTAAAGGAAGACAAAGGGCTTTCATCTTCACAATTCTTATCAAACCCATGACTCATTTTTCAGGTGAAGCCGTACTGCTGGGTACCAAACACATGGCTGTGTTCATTTAATCTTCTCAAACCTATCAGGCAGACCTCATTGCTACCGTCTTATAAATGAGAAACTGATGTTCAGAGAAGTTAGTAACTCACCCAGGTTCACACAGGTCACCAGGAGTGGAGCTGCATACGTATGATGTTTCTTACAACACCTTAAGGAATCACAGAAGACAAAGCTGCCTGAAATCTTGTCACTCAAACTCCCTGTTCCATATCAATGAAGCACAGCATCTCAGGGCTCTGACAAAGGTCACTGCAGGCCCCACAGCTGAGGTTCTAGTTTTCAAATGACCTTTGCTTTAAAATACCTCCAAGGAAGCCATGGTGGTGAATGAGGAGCAGTGAGTTCTGCATAGTAGTGCCCCAGGCATTGGAGTAACCAACTTCCTAAAGGGATTTACCTAAAGCAAAACTGCATGTCAGTATTATAAGTCAAGGGCAGGGACTCTAATCCATAACTTCCCCCAAACAGAAAAGCCCCAGACCTGTCCAAAATGGGTTTGCCAATAGGGCTGACCGCAGGCAAGAGATAGGGTATTAGGGATAAAGTTAAGAGAAATTGAAATTTCAAATAAAGAATCTCCTCTTTGTATTTCTTTTAGTGCTAGGGACTGAGTTTAAGGTCCCATGCATGCTAGGCAAGTCCTCTACCCAGAAGCTAACCCTCCACTTCCCGTGCAGCTCTGTCTCCTTCAGCTGTAGAAATTTTCCCCCTCTCTCTTAGTGACTCCTCCCTGGTTTTCAACTGTTTCCCCAGTCCATCCTGAGATCAGGAATGAAGTGTCTCTTCCTTCCCCAGTCAGTCTATTCATGTATTCTTGGGCAGATGACAGTCTAACTTGTCTCCATAGAGCCAGCTGTGGGCCAGGGTAGGACTGTGGCCTCAGAGGGCTTAGGAGAGATGATTGCTTGGTCAAAGGGAGAGAGGTATAACCATGGAGGATGGGGTACTGGGCACAAGGGTATGCCGCAGGAGAGAGAAGGGCGTATCGTCCAGCCCTGGGGTCTTTGCTCAGGGGCTGATTGTGGTTGAAAGTCTTGTGTAACCACGAGCAAACTACAATGGCTCTACAAGGGTGAGTGATTCTCCACAGTCATGGGGCAAACCCTGTGAGTGCCTTTGAGAGAACACTGTATTTGTTTCCTTCTGAAATCTGAAGGACAAGGGAGATGAACCAGGCAGAGAGAAAAGGCCCTCTGTAAATATTAGATAAGTGAAGAAAAGGTGGTAATAGCAGAGACTTTTTCCCATTATTGGGGATTGAACCCAGGATGAGCTGAGCTTCCTTTTTTTGTTGTTTGTTTTGTTTTATTTTTTAGCCAGAGTCTCATTATGCAGTTCAGGCCGGCCTTGAACTCACAATGACCCTCCTACCTTAGACCCCCAAGTCCTGGGTTTACAGGCGTGTACTACCAACACCCAGCTATTGAGCTACATTTTTATTTTGAGATGGCCTTGCTAAAATACCCAGGTCAAACTGGAAATTTTCTCTGAGTATCTGCGATTATAAACTTGTACCACCATGCTCAGTTCAACAACAGAGATTTTATGGGAATTCAGAATTTTTTTGCTGTTTTATTTTGTCTGCCTACATGGTTTAGTTCAAGCTGGGTCTCCCTATGTAATCTCTCCTTATGCAGTTTAGTTCAAGCTGGCTTAGAACATACTATGTAGCACAGGCTGGCCTCAAAATCAGGCAATCCTCCTGCCTCAGCCTCCCAAGTGCTGGAGTCACAAGCATGTACCACTATTACCTGGCAGGAATTCAGATTTTTGATTCCCAGTTCAATGCTGTTTCCTTTAAGATGGTGAGAAGGAAGCAACACTGGGTCTGGATCTGTCATTAGCTTTGATTTAGCATGTTGAGGCTGAGAAAGCAATACCCAAAACAAAATTATTTTTTATTTCTTGGCATTTTCCACATGTTCGGCAATGAGCACATGCTGCTCTTATAACAAGAAACAAACAGAAAAAAAACAGAGGGACTGAGATGTGTGCTTCTGAGGGCTGGCGCTTGGAGGAGGCTCTGGGCCCCGAGTTCCTGGATGCTCTGCCACACTCCCCAGCTACCTGGGGAAGGGGTGGGGGCTGCTCCAGACACTTTTACTGAGGCTGCCAGGAGCAGAGCCCATGGGGAGTTCTCAGGATTCTGCAGGTCTGAAAACTCCCTGAGAATGAAGGCTGGGTGTGCCATTTCCAAGGAGAGGCCAGGACTCGTTACAAAGGCACACCTGTGAGCCCCCCCAAACCGTCATCATTGCAGACTTCTGTGATGAACAAAGTACCAGAGCCAAAGAAAGGCCAAGATCCCACAAAAATTCTTTCCTCCCTCTCAGTAACTGGCAGGAAGGAGAGAACAATAAATAGGATAGGGCCCTGCTCATGCGCTCACAATATTAAATTCTGCTTCTCCCCTGGGCCCAACTTCACATCCCATTCTGAAACAGTATGGGGAGAGGCACGGTGTTTAGGTTATTACACTCTTGCAGTGTCAGACACCATCTTCTTCCTGCTACACCAGTGGCTGATGAATCTCAGCTCCCAGCCCAGTTGAGGTCTTTCTGCCACCTCCTCACCCACCTCTGAGGCCCTGATCCCTGCTTGTTCTAGCTTCCTCCCTGAATGCCTCCTAAAGGACCAGCAGCCCTCAGCCTCAGCAGATAATGAACTCCATTCCAGCTCTCAGCCCCTCCCACTTCAGGGTGTAAGGGGAGGTAGAGGCCATGGGGGGTGCTGCATGTGGTCTGGAGCCTGCAGGATAGAGAACTGTGAGGGAGGGGAAGGGGAAGGGGTGGCTTCTGGGAGGTGCAGCAGTATCTGGAGCTGTGTGAAGAATTCCTGAACCAAGAAAGGGAGGAAGAAAGTTAGAGGAGGGTTGTGGCCAAGTGGTCAGAATGAGGACCTTTGTGTTCCACTAAAGAATCTGGATTTTATCATACAGTGTGTAGGTGGCATTGGTTTTTGAATAGAACAGGTACACTCTTTGCGCAGCTTTATGCTTAAGAGCTTGGAGACTGTGAACAGAATGCTACTGTACAGCCAGTGGGGGGTTGGAAAATGCAGGGTTCTTTGAACAAAAATTAAGAATTTCAAGCCAGCAACAGCAGAGCATTAAAGCAATGGGGAGGGATCCTTGAAGCACAAGGCCCTGTGTGGCTGCCCAAGTCACACACCTGAAACCAGGACTGGAAAGCAGTTCCAGGATTTGGTGACCTAGGGACCTGGGATGAGAGGGAACAATCTAGCAAGACAGCTGACAGATGGCCTTTCTCCACTGCTTCCCAGGCTTCCAAGCTCTGTGGGCTGGGCACTCTTCCTGGGTGGTCGTCATCAGTTCTGGACTCCTAATGTCTGAACTTCACCCCTCCTCGTTTTCCTCTCCCCCTCCACCTGTTGCTATAGGGCAGAGGTTGGGCATCTATGGCATGGGTGCTGCAGGGGGTACCCAGGGAGCCCTCTGTCAGCACGCTAGCCAAGTTGCCCCAGGAGCCAAGCATCAGATAACAGTTTTTATTCTCTATATTACAGCCTTGGTATTCAGTTTTAATTGCATTGTTGGCACTTTGCAATAAATAAATGGATTTTGGGTTGCAGTTTGGGCACTTGGGTCTCTAAAACACTCACCATCACTGCTATAGGGTCACTAAAGTTACCACCATTCACCCAATCAACCTGATTCAACCCAATCCCAGTATGACCCTCCCATGGGTGTCATCCTCTATTCCTCTCTCTTTATCCTAACCCTTTAGGCAATTTGCTTTCTAAATAATTCTAAATATTCTCCCAGTGGTGTGGCCTCTTTACAACTGTGGTCATACCCAGGTTCCAGCAGATCCTTTTCCGTTTGGGCCTAGATTTCCCAAGACAAACTTGCCTCCCTTTACTTAGCTCAGGCTGGACCTCTCTCACATAAAACATCCATCCTTCAGGGAGGTTAGCCCAAATGCTAACCGGGCTAGGTCACTGAGTAAGACCCAAAGGATAAGATCAAAATGCATTAAATAATGATGCGTAAGGCCCTGTGCCACCTGACCTGTTTTATTTTCTAATAAATACCAGAAGTGCTGGTCTCCCACACATTCCACACAGGGTTGTCGTTTGTTTTTTCCCTTACCTCAAGCAGTTTCCTGTGCCTGGAATGCCCTCTGCCTGCCTCTTCCACAGCCTGGCTAACCGCACACACCCAGGGTGTTGCACTGGCCACAGAACCTCAAAGAGACCTATGACTGGACCTGGCCTCTTTTCTGTGCTGGGGGAAAATGGTGCAGACAGCACCCAATTCAAATCTTGGCTCCTGTGGTGCTCCACGTGTGCACGGCTCTGGGCTGAAACAATGGGCAGTGGAGAGCACTGATGACTGGAGGAGGAGCAGGTTTCCAGAAAGCTAGCATAGATAACCTCAGACAGAAAGGAAAAAACAAACAAACAAACAAACCCTTACATCGTGTTGTCTTCAAGACTCCACAAGCAGGAAGAGGACAGCTGTGACCCAGAAGCAGTGCCAGCTATCCTGGTGTCCAGGTTGACTGCATTTGATTTCAGAATTTGATTTCTTTCTTCTAAAAACCTCATTCCCCTATATTAGCTGTATACAAACGGCTCTCCAGCGGAGGCAGGCTGTTTGCCACCAAGCAGCCCAGCAGGGTTAACAACATGGCTGGCATGGCTGGGGGCAGAAACGCATTTCCTTCCCATGTGTCCCTGTCGCTAGCAGAGCCCAGTAACCACTTGCAAAAGGGGTGAATCGTGTCTAGTTCCCCAGGAACGGGGGTGGAAAGCCCAAAGCTCCTGGGGAATGGTGGGGGCAGGCAGCTGAGAATTATACTTGATCCACAGATAATCCCCCAAATCCAGAAGCCACCTGGACAGCCCTGTACTGCAGTCAGATGCATGTTTATGTACTGCTGAGTTCACTGACAGGTCTCCCAGGAACCAGAGAAGGGTTGCTCAAAAAACAAAAAAACCGAAACCAAAACCAGTTTATTACTCCCTTTACTACTGGAGGCCAGAGAAATGGACTGTCAACCCTTGTGAGGGCTGAATAATTTGAGATTACTGCTGGCTCCTCTCCCCCTCACCCGGTTTTCACTTTGAGAAACTTTTATTATGGCAAATTTCAAATACAGTATACCGCAAAGCGGAGAACAAGGTATTGCGAACCCCCAAGTATTCATCGCTCCGCCTCAGTGGTTTACCAACACACGCCTGATCTCGCCACGTCTGTCCATCCCATCCCCGGGCGAATCGCGGATCCCATCTCCTTACACGCCTGAACACTCAGGTAGCGACCGGGGTCCGCTGCTGATTCATCTGGAGGCGCAGCCCCCTCCAGATTCCCAGCCTACGTCTATAAAACGGAAAACCGGAATATGAGGCGCCGCCGCCGCCCCCTCGTCTGCCTCCTCCTCTTCCCGAACCACGTCGGTCACCGCGGCCGGGTGCAGTGCCCGACCCCGCACCAGCAGGCCCGGGTGATGCGTGAGTGAGTGGCCGAGTCCCTCCTCGCGCGAGGCCGCGGGAGAACAGGAGGCGCCGTCCGCTTCCTCCTTCGGGCTCTGAGTAACGCTCGCCCCGCCCCGCCAGTCCCGCTCCCGCCCCGCTCCCGGGGGCGTGGCCTGACAGAGGCGGGACAACATCCATATTTGGCCTTATATGGGCAGCCACGTCACAGGCCACTCACTCATTCACATAAAACGCCGCGCTGCCGGCGGAATCCCCGGCTTCTGGGGCGAGGAGTGGCGGAGCTGAGCGCCGGGCGTGCGGGGCGGGAAGGGGCGGTGAGAGGCTCCTCCAGCGCCGGGCTCCGTCGGCCGGCCGCACCCCCGTGGGAGGCCCTTGTGTGCCTGGCCCGCGGGCATCCTGGCCGTGGGCACCTGCGGGGCGCGCGGCAGCATGAAGGTCACGTCGCTCGACGGGCGCCAGCTGCGCAAGATGCTCCGCAAGGAGGCGGCGGCGCGCTGCGTGGTGCTCGACTGCCGGCCCTACCTGGCGTTTGCCGCCTCGAGCGTGCGCGGCTCGCTCAACGTCAACCTGAACTCGGTGGTGCTGCGGCGGGCGCGGGGCGGCGCGGTGTCTGCGCGCTACGTGCTGCCCGACGAGGCGGCGCGCGCGCGGCTGCTGCAGGAGGGCGGCGGCGGCGTGGCGGCGGTGGTCGTGCTGGACCAGGGCAGCCGCCACTGGCAGAAGCTGCGCGAAGAGAGCGCCGCGCGCGTAGTGCTCACCTCGCTGCTCGCCTGCCTGCCCGCCGGCCCGCGGGTCTACTTCCTCAAAGGTGAGCTAGTCGGGCCGCCGGTCCTGTACCGGGGCTCGCGTGCCCTGGGGTACGCTCCCTGCGTGCGGCGCCCTCCACCCCGACCCAGGGGAATCGCCGCTCCCGGAGCCTGCGCGCCCCGGTTTGGCGAGCTCTTGGAAGGGCGCTGCGAACGTCAGCGCCCGGTTCCCCCTCCCCAAGCTGCGTTCCTCGAAAGCGTCTTGGCAGCCTTTCTGCCGGCCAGGCTCTTGGGGGGCCGGTTGGGCTGCTGGGGTTGCACCTTAGCGATTTGAGGGCCGTGGCTCGTGCCGGTCGCGAGCGTGACTCCAGGGTCACCGCTGTCTCTGGGGGCAGAGTTCGGAGCCTTCCTCATAGGTTTGGCGCATTCGGCAAGTCAAAGTCCCATTTCCCCAGGAGCTTGGCGCCAAGGTGTCCCCCTTCTCCCGCCTACCCAATTGCAGTACCCTAGGCTGACTTCGCCGTCTCCGCTTGCCTTTTTGACCTTAGAGAGACCCTTCCCTTCCTTTCTACTGTTTTATTGCTTTTTATTGTTTTCCTCCGGTCTCCTCTCCTCCCCTCCTAGGCCTTTCTCAGCTCAGTTGGGACCTGATACCTCTCCCACCCCCTTTCACCTCCTCTCTTCCCCGGGTTGGGGTTATTCCTGGGACACGTCTTGAACCGAGTGTATTACCTGGTCTGTTGGGAAGCCGCAGGCCTGTCAGCCTGAACCTAGGAGAGGTGTGTAGAGGTTCCTTAGCCTCAGCCACCACCAGGCCTGCCCATTTTACCTGCTTTTGGTCTCTCCTTGTGGGTGGGTGATAAACTCCACGGCGTTGATTTCTGGTTACTTCTCTGGTTGCTTCTTGTGACTGCTGCTGCCCCAAATGTATGGGAGAGGGCTTAACACCCCACCCCCACCCCTGGCAGAGCCCCAAGGCTGTAACTAATACAATTCAGAACTCAGGTGCAGCGGAGCAGAGAGTTAGGACCCTGTTTATGCCCTGTGGCTTGGGGAATTTCACACACTTGCAGCCAGGACCAGTGATTCTAGAGGCAGGAGGCTCCTTCATTCAAGGCTCGTGGGCAGCTTCCCTTCTATTAGCACCTCTTGCTGACTGTCTTTTGTTGAACCTTTTGGAGAGATAACAGTTTGCAGCCCCAGCCCCCAGGAGGTGGAAGGAAGGCCTTCTCCACCTCACTTAAGAGGTCTGAAAGGTGTGATTTTGTCTCCTGTACTAAGCAATGGCTTGGGAGGGGGGATTCTGTCTCCTCAGTAGCTTGAAAGATAG
>PVJX010049698.1:0-10962 GCA_004027295.1 Dolichotis patagonum
AAAAGATACCTTGAATTGTGTTACGCAGATTGCTCCTTCTGCACACCCTTCTTGCCACATACTGCAGAGGTGATTTCAGGCCTCCTGCCTGCCCAGCTCACAGCACTCATGTACTTCCCACCATTCTGACAGTCACTCATTGTGGAGCCACTCCCCTCTTTCAAATAATAAAACCCAGATCCAGCCCTGGGTCAAGGCCTTTGTTGCAGTTAACCATCACCCTAGCTCGGGACCCCTTTGGCTCCCAACAACCATAAATATGTCTTTGTGTCTTTATTCTTGTTGTGGGTTGCACTGGAAGTAGTAGATTGGAATAAACTCACTAGAATTTCAATGACTTTTCAATAACTTTGGGAGCCATAAATATGAATTTCCTGGACTTCCATGAGGTCTGGGAAGGACTCTCTACAGAAAACCATTGACAAGAATTTGCTGCAAAGAGTTTAAGGGGTGATCCTAGGAAGCAGTGGCAGGACATGGGGAAGTGAGACAAGGAAAGAAAGTAACTGGAATAGGGCAACTAGAACCCAGTCAGTTAGGGACTTGAGAGGTCACGCATTACTTGTCTAAGAGATGGGGGAGCTGGTATTTATACACAGCTCCCACTGTCAGTGCCTGAAGCTGCCTTCCAGGACATAAAGTCTCAAGCATTTCCAGCCTGTCTTGTGAGATCATCTATCTAGATCCTGTGGCTAGAGAATGCCTTAGGCAGAAACTCACAGAGTCAGGGAGTTGTGATTCTATACAGAATAATGAGACCCAGGTTCTGCTGCTTGTGACTTGAAAGCGAATACTCAAGAGATTAGAACTGATGGGAAGGAAATCAGACTTATTCAAGCCCCAGCCTTGAGAAGATGGAAGGTGTTATACTTTAGATCTGTTATGTACCCTCAAAGCCCCATTTGTTCAGAGCTGGGACTTCTGGAAGGTAATTAATTGGGTCATGGGGTGTATTCACTGGCGGATTCACCCACGGGTGAGCTCAGGGGCTGAGTGTGCCGTTGGAAAGTGGAGCTTGGTGGGAAGAAGTGGATCACAGAGGGTGTCACCTGGCAGAGTGCGTCTCCCTCCACAGCTCCCCTGTCTTTCTCTGCTTCTTGGCCACCATGATGTGAGCAGTTTTCTTGTACACCAGGCCCTGCTACCATGCCGTCTCTGCATTTGAGCCTGCTGGCCATCGCCTGAAACTTGAAACTGGGAACCAAGACAAATCTCTCCTCTTTTAAGTTGTGTATGTCAAGTACTGAGTTTCCACAACAAATCAAGTGACCAAGACAGAAATGCTTCTGTCCTCAAAGCTCAATCTTAAGGAGCTCAGTTGTGCTTTTATAGGAGGGAAAAAAGGAGAGGAGAGGGACAATGGTCAGGAAAGCTACATAGTGAGCAGGATCTTAGTCATCAGGATTCGTATCTTCTTTCCCCACACCATCCATCAACCTAGACCTCCTGTAGCTAGTTACAAACATTATTTTTCTATGAGCTAAATCTCATGTGTTAGTGTACAGAACTAGCATACCATGTGTTAGTGTACAGAATTAAAGAATAAGGAGAAGCATTACACATTCTGATGTTATCTAAAGGTCACCAGAGTTTTGGGTTCTGTAAACTTAAAGATTATTTAGCAGTTAACATCTTAATCAGAATTTAGGATACCACATGAAGAGAAGAGAAGAAACCTTGCAAAGGTCCACTTGACAATAAGAGGCCTCTGGTCTCAGAAGTCTGGGGTGCTGGACACTTCCAGCATCTGCTATGGCCTGAGGTAAGACCACTCCCTTCACTTGGAGCCTCCTGCCTTCTTTTTGATGGCGTCAGGTTACACCAGAGGCTCTTGCTTTGCTCTTTGGACAGAAACCAAAGGCTTCCTCTCTGGGTTGAAGCAAATTAAGTGGGTGGCTGAGTGTCTGGCTCTGGGACTGCATTTTATGACTCAGAAGTGGAAAAACTCAGCCAATATGCTTTTATGATCTCAGACTTGTGAGACCCTGACCAGTGAGCACAGCCAAGCCTGCCAGGAGTCTCCTGATCTGCACAACTGTGAGAAAATTCATGGATGTGGTCTTGGGATTTATGTTTTTTTAGTTCACAAGTAATGATTTTGTGCAAGTGTGTTTACGGTGCTGGGGATGGAACTTGGGGCCCTGCACACGCTAGGCAAAGTGCTTTACCGTCCTAGCCCTTTGTGCCATTTTTAAACAATTCTTATATAACATGGGGAAAATATCACTCAGAGATCTCATAGGATTGTTGAGAATATTAAACAAAACATATAAAGTGCCTAGCATAATCCAGACAAGAGTAAGTGCTGAATAGGTTAAAGTTTCTAGTTTCATTTACTTCTTTTATCATTTTTAGTTTTAAAATAAATTTAGAAGAATTGCAAAAATAGCTCAACAAATTCTTGTACACCCTTACCCCACCTTCCCCTGACACAGTATCAATATCAAAACTAAGAATTGATATTACTGCAATGTCATTAACAAAACAACAGGCTTTATTCGGTCTGCACCAGCTTTTCCATTAACATCTTTTTTCCTATTCTAAAATTCCAAGGAGGTACCAGACCATATTTAGCTATCACTTGTGCTTAAACCTCCCTTGGCCTGTGAATGTTGCTCTGTCTTCCCATATGTTTCGTGACTGACAGTTTTGAGAAGTACTGGCTATATTCATTATGTCTTTTTATTTTCCGTATTGTTGATGTTCTGATCTCTGGGGCCCTGTGGCCTCGGCAGGAACTGCTCATCCCTGCTCTAGCCAGTTCCCAGGTAGAGTGGGGTGTGCCCTTCATTCGACAGGTGACCACCCCCAGAGCTACCCTTCGGGCATCTCCCTTATGAAGAGTTTACAATACTGAAACACCAACTCTCTCGAATCATCCCATAACCAGGTATTAGCTAAGGACAACAGCTAAGACCAGCACCTGCTGAGCCCATCCAAACCAGCTAACCTAAGCTGCTGGCCCATTTTCCCTCACTCCTTCCAGTGGAAGCCGCAATGAAGGCTCCTGCCTGTGTTTCCTCCTCCCTGCCTCTGACTCTTGACCAACCTTGTGTGGCCCTGTGTGGCATAGAGTGTTCCTACTTCTTAGGAATTGTATCAAACTTATGAGGTCATTACAATCCTTTCCTGATCTATGGGCTTACCATACCTGAGTGACAAAACATACATTTTAAAACAAGGGTTGATTATTTTATAGAATGTCTGAGAACTTGGGTTTGTCTGAAGATTTTTCATAATCAGATTAAAGTCATGCATCTTGGAGAAGAATCCTGGAAAGAAGCACCTTTCTAAACAGGTGACACCAGATAGAGCTGCTTTTAGTAAGAAGTTGCAAATGGCTTATTTTGCCATTGATCCAGCTCTGCTTTTTCCCAACATCCTGTTGTGGGGATATACTTGACAATATTTATGTATTAATATTCTTTGCTATAGGATAAATCGCCATGAATGCAAGTGACTTAAATCAACACAAAATTATCATCTCCTGGATTCTCTGGGTCCAAAGTCCAGGCACAGCTCAGCTGAGTCACCTGCTCAGTGCCTTACTTGGCTGATATCCAGGGGTCAGCAGGGTTTGTGGTCTCCTCTGAGGCCCAGCACCCTCTCCTAAGCTCTGTTGGTGACTGAAAGAGTACTTGATGCAATGACTCTCTCTGCCTGTGACCTCTAGACCCAAGGGTCAAAATGCCATGCTTTCATGGTCATTTTGACTTTGGGAGAGAGCCAGAAGTCACATGGTACTACATCTGGTGAATAAGGTGGATGAGGACACACTGTAATATTTTTATGAGCCTGCCTTTCTGTTGGATGGCACAGCAACATTCACCATAGTTATGATCACACCTTATAAAGACCCTCACAAAAGAGGACTTTCAGAACTGTTTCAGAAAGTGGCAAGAAGGATGGGATGAGTGTGTTCAAAGAGAGCAGTTTATTGAGGTGGATTAATGGCGCTGTATCTTTTTAAAAATTTTTATTTAAAGAGAAAAAAAAGCAAAACAGAAAAAAGGGTAACAACAACACAGAATTCCACAGGAAAAAAAGAAAAAAAAACACTAAGAAATCACTAGTTGATAAATTACATACTGTCATCTTAGAAATAGTTGTTCAAGTTACAAAATTAAAGCATACAAAGTGGACATTCAAACAGTGAGACTACAAACAGTTCTGCTCAACATTACAACCAAAACTTAGTAATATGGTCATCTATCTTACACACTTAAACATACATGCAGTTATATCCTTTAGGGCACTTTCTTTTTCTCTTTTTTACAATAGCAATTATGCATTTTGGGTTTTATTACTCCTACAGTTCTTATTACTTTTTACACTAGAGACACAATGTGATACTTATAAATATGATTCTTATTTATTTCACTAATGAGGATAGTCTCAAGTTGTCTCCATTTACCTATAAAGGCCTCAAGATCAGCCTTTTTATAGCTGAGTAATATTCCATTGTATAAAAATGCCACATCTTTTTCATCCACTCTGCAGTTGATGGGCATCTTGGTTGTTTCCAAGATTTAGCTATTACAAATTGTGGTGCTATGAACATGGGTGCACATATATCACTGTGATATGACCTTTTCAGATTTTCTGGAAAAATATCCAGGAGGGGAATAGTTGGGTTAAATGGAACTTCCAGTCCTAGTCTTCTGAGAAATCTCCATACTGATTTCCACAGGGGTTGTACCAGTCTGCACTCCCACCAACAGTGGAGCAGTGTTCCTTTTTCCCCACAGCCTTGCCAATATTTGTTATCAGTTGATTTCTTGATGGCAGCTATTCGTTCCAGGGTGAAATGAAATCTCAATGCTGTCTTAATTTGCATTTCTCGAATGACCAGTGATGGTGACCATTTCTTCACGTATTTATTTATGGCATTGTATCTTGTGCTGTAATACATTTTTAAAATTTCAACATGGACTATAGTTTTCAAATTATCTCTTGTAATTAAGGCTGCTGATTGGTCAATTTTAAATTAATCACAGGGACAGCTATGCTGGGCCTAATCCAAAGGTAAGCATTGTGAATTGATGCAAGACATTGGGGCAGACACAATAGTGCCACGAAAGACACTCAGGAAAGAGGACTTTCGGAACTGCTTTAGAAAGTGGCAAGCCTGATGGATTAAGTGTGTTCAAAATGAGGGGGAGTAATGTGGGGGGGGGTGATGATAATATGCCTTTTTTCTTTTGTTTTCTCTCCTTTTCTTTTTGAGACTCGCTATGCGGTTCAGGCTGGCCTTGAGCTTACTTTGTAGCCCAGGTTGGTCTCAAACTTGCAATGATCCTCCTGCCTCAGCCTGATACTATGCTTTTTACTGTAATACTTTTTAAAACCTTAAACACAAACTATTTTTATTGTACCACATACATATACAAATTCTTTCACATTTGCCATGTAACACAACCTACTGAGGGGCATGATGATCCCCTCATTCCCAGGTGCCCTCACAAGGGGGTGCACACAGGGGGCGCAGGTCTGGTTCCCCTCCCCGCAGCACTCTTCCCCCACCACGTACTGTTGCCAAGTTTCACCTCGCACCCACTGCAGGGGGAAGAGTGGCTGCTCTTCCCATAGCAGGGCTGAGCCAGACTTAGTGACTGTGGCCACACAGCTGGTAGTGGCCAGTGGCCAGCAGAGGCCAGGACCCTCCCAGCTTCTCATGCACACAGCATCCTCCTGCCGTGCGCACTGCCTGCCAATCAGACTTTTCCTCTTCAGAACTTTTGGTGAGTGCTCTCACACAGTAATTTTTAAGAGTTTGAAAGAAGAAGATGTTTGAGGAAAAAAGAGAAGAAGGAGAAAGAGAAGGAAGGGAAGGGAAGGGAAGGGAAGGGAAGGGAAGGGAAGGGAAGGGGCTCACATACCCCAGTGTTACTCCTCCCTCAGGTATACTGAAATCTGAACAGATTTTTTACATTGTCCTGCTCATCCTCATAGCAACCCCAGTTGCTATTATTATATCCATTTGAATGGTGAGGAGAGGAGGACTCAGAGAAGTTAAGCTACTTCTCCAAGGTCACAGAATAAGTGCCCAAGACTGGGTACCATCTGCAATGGTTCAATCCACTGTAGGCTTCCTCAGTCCTCACTGCCCCTCCCAAGACACCTCTGGCCTCACTGCCAGCATAGTGAGAGCTGAGGCAGCTCTGCTAACCCCAGGTCCCCGCCTACTGCAGCCCGGCCTCCAGCCCTCTGGACCTGCTTTGTATTCACCACCACATCAATCTCATTCAAACCCTAGACCCTGAGCCCTGCTGGCTGGCTGCCTCTGAGTCACCACACACCCGCAGATGGAGCTAAACTAATTTCCCAGCATCTTTGAGGAGGTTGGTATCTGTCTCCCAGCTGAGGGTCACATATCCAGGGGCAGCAGGCCAGCAGGGCCTGGCCCACCGCCTGGCCCAGAAGAAGGCAGCCTGCCAAGTGGTAAGATTCTGATCCCCAAGCAGCTGCCGCTTAGAGAGCAACCTGCACTGGGTGCCAAACATCCCTGGAAAGGTAACCAGGGGGAGAAAAGTGTTCTTTTTCACAAAGACTGAGGCTGAGGATATAGCTAGTGGTAGAGTACTTGCCGAGCGTGTGTGAGCCCCTGGGTTCAACCCCCAGCATCTCTCTCTCTCTCTCTCACTCACTCTCTCTCACACACACACACACACACACCACAAAGACTTACATGGTTCTTACCATGTACACAAATGATTTATTTTCTATTGCAACCCCAAGAAGTAGATACTATGTATCATTGCCATTTTACAAATGGGGAAACAGAGGCACAGAGCTACAGTAACTTGCTTACAGTCACAACCTGGCAGGTGATGAGACCACATGTTTTACTCTGAGCTCCAGACTGGGAAGAAACCATGTCCTGCACCTGACCATGTGTCCATGTATCTTGCTTCAACTTCACGGAGTTGTCAAACTCAGCCTCAAAAAAGTGTGTGTATGTGCATGTGTGTATGCACACATACACATGTATATCTGTCCTGTCTTGGTTAAAGGCTATACAGTCTTCAAGATTTGTTAATTGACCTTAGAGACTTAATCTGTAAATTCAGGATACTAATAATACACACATTGAAGTCTGTTAAAATACATAAAAGGTTTAAAACACCAGGGACCTGACATGGTGACACACACCTGTAATCCCAGAACTTGGGAGGCTGAGACAGGGGGATCAATGTGAGTTTGGGGCCAGCCTGGGCCACAAAGTACATGCAAGGCCAGTCTGAGCTACATAGTGAAACTCTGTCTCAAAAAGATAGAAAGGAAAAAAAACCTCCAGTGCACACTAAATACTCACAATGTTATTTGGAATCATTATAACAGAGAGGCTGTATGTCCACTTCAGCATTGACGTCAACCCCATTAGATGGGCAGGAAGATTTTGCCCAGTGGACTCCTTTTAATGAATCCTATAAAACAAATCAAGCAAGAAGAGTGGTTATATGATTGTGTCCTTTATATCCACTTCCCCTCCCCACTTGTCTAGAAGTCATACACTGGGGGAGTGACATAATTTAAACTCAAAGAGTAAGATATGGTTAGTTCAGCCTTATCTGAATATTCTCATCAAACTTATCCTGGGTCGGTTCACATAGCAGGAGCCTAACAAAAGTTAATCAGTACAGTGACCCAAGGCAAAAGGATTGGTCAATCATGAGTCAAGATTGTTATTCACCAACTAGGGGCAGTGACTCACCCTGATTAGATGTGAAGAAAAACACTTATAGCCCTGTTTGTTGTTGACAGCTGTCTTAAAATCTTAAAGAAAGCCAACTTGAGGATGAACCCAATTGATAGTGAAAACTAATGTCAGAAAAATAATTGTAGAGAAATGGACTCCTGATCAAACAATAGCTGAAATCCCTCTGAAGCTGGCTTTTGTTGATCAACTGGTTTAAATCAGTGTCATGGTTTATGTCGGTGGCCCCCAGGCCTCATGTATTTGCATTGTGCATTTGTGATTGATTCATTGTCTAGCACTTGGATTGATGGTGTCAGTGCTACACCTTCCTAGGGGGTGGGGCCAAGATGTGATGTAATGGCAGGAAGAAGGGGTGTCTCTCTCTTTTGCTGGTTTCCACTTGCTGTTTGCAGCCACCATGAACTGCAGCCGCCATGCCACCCTGCCTTGGAGCCAACTGAGTATGGACTAAAACCTCCAAAAACTATAAGAAATAAACCTTTCCTTTCCCAACTTTGGGCATCAGGTATTTTGTCACAGCAATGAGTAAAAAATAACTAAGACAATCAGTTTTCTGTTATTTGCAACTGCTATAGTTTGGATCTCAAATCTCCCTAGGAGCTCCCATGTTAAAGGCTTGATCGCCAGCCCATGGTGCTGGGGGTGGAGGGTGGGAGCAGTAGAAAATATAAGGGAGAGGTCTTCAGGTCACTGAAGGAGTGCCTTTGAGGGATAGTGGTGCATTGCCCCTTTCTCTCTCAGTTTGCTTCTGGCTATCATGGGAAGAACAGTTTGCTCTATCACACACACTCAGCTATGGTACGCTTTCTTGCCATGTGCCCACAAGTCAGGAGGCCAACTAACCATGGACTGAACCTACTGAAACTGTGAACCACAACAACCCTTTTTGTCCTTGTACCCCTCAGGTATTTGTTACAGTAACAGAAAAGTGAGTAACAGAGTGACCAAAAGAATCCTAACTGATAGACTAAACCCTAAATAACTCAAGATTATTTCTGAGAAAAGGTCTCCCTATGCTGTCCAAGCTGACCTTGAACATTGCTACACTCAAGCAATCCTCTTGACTCAGCCTCCTGAGTATCTGGAACTATAGAAATAAGCCACTGTGGAATGGCCTTTTCCTTTTAAGAACAAGTGTTGGTGAGGATGTGGAGAAACTGAAACCCCATACTTAGCAAGCAGGAATGCAAAGTGATGCAAGAGCCACGGCGTGGTCATCCCTCAGAAAGCTGGACATAGAGTTCTTATTCCTACCCAATGAAGCAGAAACAGGTAGGTATTGTTTGCTTATTTGTTTGCCTATTTACAGTACTGGGGAGTTGAACCCAGGTCTTTTGCAGTGAGCTATACCCCCCGTCCTTTCTATTTTTTGACACAGAGTCTCACTAAGTCATTAATTGACAAGACTGGACTCAAACCTGCAATTCTCCTGCCTTGGGATTAGAGGCATGTGCCACCATACCCAACTCCAAAGGGGTGTTTCAACAAAAAGTTATGCACGGATCCAGCCACGGCCATGGTGGATCCCAGGAGCCTGCACAAAGAAGCAATTCGCCTGCCCTCTTGGTAAGCGCCTTCCTCTGGTGTGAGCCAGGAAGAGACCCAGTAGTGTCTCTTGAGCCTACTGGTGCACAGGCTTGGAATCAAACATCCCAAACTCCACTCCCACCCCCGTTAGCAACTGGGGAGAGAGATCTGAGCATCTCTTGGCAGGATGACTGCATGCAACATAGCAAATATGGGGGGTCTCCTCTATTTTCTCTTTGAAAGCAAGTGTTGTTTTCAGTTTTGTTTTCATTATGATTAATTGCTTTACTCTATTCAATATTCTGTTTCGATTGATTTTATAATGTTCCATCTTTGGTTTGATTTTGCTATACTTAATTGACTAGACAGCTATTGTGAAGATAATGAGATATACTATGGTATCTATTAATGTTATCCCAGTAACCTGCTGTGAAGTTCTGTACCAAACTCACTGCACTGTCTCAATTGGCTTTGTTCTGTCTTGTTCTGTTGTATTTCTACTACCTTAAAAAAAAAAGTTATACACGAATGTTCATAGCCAAAAGGCAGAAATAGCTCATTATTCATTAACTGATGAATGGATAAACAAAATGAGATACATCCATATAATAGCACATTACTCAGCTCCCAGAACAAATGCAGTACATACCACAATACTGAGTGGGACTTTAGAACCTGCTAAATGAAATAAGTCACAGAGGGGACCCAAAACTCTCAGACCCGTAGAGTGGCCTGGACTGTTTGGATCAAAAGTCTGCGCAGACCTGCATCTCAGCGCGACTGTTTGGGACTGGTAGGCCCGCCCTTCATCCGCAGGGAACTGCCTGGAGATCCGCATCTGGGCCAGGTCTGTTTGGGCCCGTAGCCCCACCCTTCACCCAGGAAGTCTCCCAGAAAGCAGCATCACGGCCTGTGTCTTTGGGACCCGAAACTCTCAGACCCGTAGAATGGCCTGGGCTGTTTGGATCGAAAGTCTGCGCAGACCTGCATCTTGGGGCAACTGTTTGGGACTGGTAGGCCCATGCTTCATCCACAGGGAACTGCCTGGAGACAGGCATCTGGGCCAGGTCTGTTTGGGCCCGTAGCCCCGCCCTTCACCCCCAGAGTGTCTCCCAGAAAGCAGCATCTCGGCCTGTCTCTTTGGGACCTGAAACTCTTGGACCCGCAGAGTGGCCCGGGCTGTTTGGATTGGGAATATTGTGGAGACTGGCATCTTGGCCAGGTCTGTTTGGGACCGGGAACTTTTCAGAAACCAACATTCTGGCCTGACTCTTTGGGACCTGTAGGCCCTTCACTCACAGGAAACCTCCTGGAGACCTGCCTGGGACAAAGCACGGTGGCCTGGCCTGCCTGAGATTCCACAGGCTCCAGGGTGGCCACACCCAGCATTCGCCTTACAACTTAGGGAGCCAGGAGCCCACAGAGGGGAGTTAGGACCCTGTGAGGAAGCCAAGAGGCTGTGGGGGAGCCACTGCCCC
This sequence comes from Dolichotis patagonum, assembly GCA_004027295.1. Lineage (NCBI taxonomy): Eukaryota > Metazoa > Chordata > Mammalia > Rodentia > Caviidae > Dolichotis > Dolichotis patagonum. The sequence continues at coordinate 10,726 of PVJX010049698.1, forward strand.
TCCAGGAACTGAGGGTGTAAAAGGTAATTTGCCACACCTGCAGAGAAAGCTTTGGAACACCGCTCAAAGTAAGGAAATATAGAAAAATGACAAAAGGAAAGACCAAAAGGCAGGCTCAAAGCCCTAGCCCTCCCCAAGAAAGCTTAGAAGCTGTGTACATAGAAGAAAAAAGAAGCCATACACCTGAAATGTCTGAAATGATATCAAATGAAATAAATATGCAAATAGGGAAAGCTA